>JAFMOD010000056.1:552866-572275 GCA_019802435.1 Corydoras maculifer | reverse complement strand
TGATGATGATGATCTAACAACAGTTCTGACCTCACAATCTGATTGGTTGAAAGTGTTTTTCACCATGCTAATGCTTTTGTTTGGCTTTTTAACCCCAAAATTGAGTTTCTCTGCCAAATTCACGTAATGATCCATGTGATTTTTACTACATGAATCCTAACGTTACATTTACCCAGCTCTGAGTGCTGTGTGACTTCTCAATGTTAAACAACTCCTCTGTTATGACTCTAGTTAGAAGGTCAGATGTGTTTGTTAAGTGAAGTAATCCATGCATCCATTATCTTCCGCTTAATCCTCTATTAGGGTTGCGGGGGGGGGAGGGGGGGTTCCCCATGCCCATACAAGGGAGAACGTTTCAAGCGCTGGGCAGATACACCAGGACGGGGCGGCAATCTATCGCTGGGCACACACTCACTCACTCAGACATACTCTATATGGGGCAATTTGGAGAATTATATCATTAATTATTTATTCTAATTTTAATGTCTGCACACACACTGGTGTGACTTAACCTTGGCTTCACTCACAGACTGCATGAAAGTAGCATGTTCTCCCTGTCTGCTTCTTGTTTGTTTCCTGGAAATACGTTGCTATAGGATCCAAACATGATAAATGAAGTCATAGTTTGGTATGCAATCAACCTCGTACCTCACAGCTTGAGATAGATCGAGCCCCATGGAAATTGAAAATTCAGGGTGTGTGATCGTGCCTTTACTATCATCACAAAGGCAAAATTCGATACACAAGGCACAAAAGGCATGTACTCCATCCATCCACCCCCCCACGCCCATCCAGGGGAGAACGTTTCGGGCACTGGGCAGATACACCCAGGACAGGGCGCCAATCTATCACCAGCCGTATACTCACTTACACAAACTCGCTTTATATTTAAGCAATTTGGAGAACTCAGTTGAACTTGATCCATGTTTTTGGACTGTGGGAGGAAACCGGAGAACCTGGAGGAAACCCACGCAGACACGGGGAGAACATGGAAACTCCACCCAGATTGGGATTCGAACCAGGAATCCCTAGCGCTGAGAGGAGAACATGCTAACCATTAACAAAAGGCATCCATCCATTATCCTCTGCTTTATCCTCTATTAGGGTCGCGGGGAGTTTCCCATGCCCATCCAGGGGAGAACGTTTCGGGCACTGGGCAGATACACCCAGGACAGGACGCCAATCTATCACTGGGCACACACTGACTCACACAGACACACTCTATATGGGGCAATTTGGAGAACTCAATTGACTTAATCCATGTTTTTGGACTGTGGGAGGAAACCGGAGAACCTGGAGGAAACCCACGCAGATAGGGGGAGAACATGGAAACTCCACCCAGATTGGGGATTTGAACCGGGAATTCCTAGTGCTGAGAGGAGAACGTGCCAACCACTAAGCCACCATGCCGCTCTAACAAAAGGCATGTTTTCTTAATTATTCATTTATACCTGGAATAAACCCGTCTGCCCTTCACTTACCGGTCCCTTTATGAGCCAGGTGCACTCTGACTTTTGCAAAATTTTTATTTCAACAGTGCAGTGCCCTGCGGTTTAGTAGATTAATGTTATTTTATTTTGTATCCTGTTGATTGTTGATGTTGGCATAGCTGCCAACTGGCTGGGCTATGGGTTTGTGCACTGCAGTGTGTGTATTGAGTGGGGGGTGTATGCGCTTATGAAAATTATTTACTACCAAGATAGAAATAAACGTCTGACTGTTGATGTCTAACCAGGTTGGTTTCAGTCAGCAGGGCATCTGAGGTTTTCGTCACCGAGATACAAAGCAATACACGTTTTGTGCAGCGTGTGAGATGGAGCACAGAGTTTCATTTAAAGAGCCAATGTGCTGATCTGATCTGACCCTCAGATGGCTGCTAAAATCAGGTGTGTGGTCATTTTTAGTTATTTAGTTATTTATCTGGAAGGGATTGTTCAGTAAGATAATGGTCACAATGCGCTTGGCTCTGGTTCAAACACACAATCTGATATGTTTAATGAAATCCAATGTCCCAGTGGAGTGATACAGGGTTGGTTTGAAAAGGCCATGATGCTCTAGCATCATCCTCAAATTCTATTGTGTAATAACAACACAATCAGGCACGGTGGCTTAGTGGTTAGCATGTTCTCCTCTCAGCACTAGGAATTCCCAGTTTGAATCCCCATCTGGGTGGAGTTTCCATGTTCTCCCCGTGTCCGCGTGGGTTTTCTCCGGGTTCTCCGGTTTCCTCCCACAGTCCAAAAACATGGATCATGTCAATTGAGTTCTCCAAATTGCCCCATATAGAGTGTGTGTGAGTAAGTGTGTGCCCAGCGATAGATTGGCGCCCTGTCCTGGGTGTATCTGCCCAGCGCCCGAAACCGCGCCGCAACACTAATATAGGATAAAGCGGAAGATAATGGATGGATAGATAATAACACAATCAAGTTCAAGTAAGGCGGCACGGTGGCTTAGTGGTTAGCACGTTCGCCTCTCAGCGCTAGGGATTCCCGGTTCGAATCCCCATCTGGGTGGAGTTTCCATGTTCTCCCCATGTCTGCGTGGGTTTCCTCCGGGTTCTCCGGTTTCCTCCCACAGTCCAAAAACATGGAACAAGTTAATTGAATTCTTAAAATTGCCCCCTATAGAGTGTGTGTGTGTGAGTGAGTGTGTGCCCAGCGATGGATTGGCGCCCTGTCCTGGGGTCTATCTGCCCAGCGCCCGAGACGTTCTCCCCTGGATGGGCATGGGGAACCCCACCGCGACCCTAATAGAGGATAAAGCGGGAGATAATGAATGAATGAAAGTTCAAGTAATTTAATTATTTAACGCTTTTTATAACAGTACATTGTCACGAAGCAGCTTTGGTGTTATAAGCCTTTAAACGCTCAAAGAGCAAGCCGAAGCAACAGTGGCAAGAAAAAACTCCCTGTTATGTTGATATTTTTAGGAAGAAACCTTGTGAGGACCAAGACTCAGTGGGGGACTCATCCTCCTTGAGTGGCCGGGCAGCAATAAGGCCCGACACATAGCTTAGTACATTTACATTACAGTTAATAACGCAGAACTTAAAGTGCCTTATTGCCTTCATAAGATGGATATTTCAAATCAAATCAAATCAAATCAGGTTTATTGGTCACATGCTTAGCGATAGATTAGATCTACCCAGCGCCCGAAACGTTCTCCCCTGGATGGGCATGGGGAACCCCCCGCGACCCTAATAGAGGATAAAGCGGAAGATAATGAATGAATGAATGAATGGTCACATGCTTAGATAAACATGGTACAGCCAGCATTGAAATTCTTACCCGACATCTCCACATAAAGTTAAAATAGAATAAAGATAAAATAAAAATGAAACAAAATGAACTATGTATTTACACTGTGCAAAAGAAGAGAAACTGTACAATTATGGCACTGTAACAGATGTGACTTGTGCATCTATGTGCAACTTATACAGTACAGGGTTAAAAGTTGTCAGAGTTATGAGGGTGTTGTGGGTGGGATTATGTCCATTTAGTCCTGGTTCAGGGTCCAAATCGGCGTTGGGAAGGAGCTCCTCCTCATCCTCTCTGTGTTTGCCTTCGGGAGACGAAAACTCCGTCCCAATGGCAACAGTGTGAAGAGCTTGTTGTCAGGATGACTGTAGTCTTCCACAACTATTAAACTGTAATACGATTTAAAAACAAAGTGATTAATAAACTGGTTTTCTAGATATAATCTCCAGTCCAGATTTTAATGTAAAAATTGGTTGCTAAGCAACCAGATACCGGGATATGGCTCTCTGTTCATATTAACCTGTAGGTTTGCCTTAATGGTACAGGATTTAAAGTAATGTTCCACCACATTCTCACGTTTTTTTTGCTGGTGAGCTGGAGCAGTTTGCTTGGGAGCTTTTTTCGTTTTTGTTATTCGCTGCTCGTGAGAATGTTGATGCAGGGTCTTGGTCGAGTCGAGTTAGGATGCAGGATGATGCTGAGATGATTCACTTCAGTTGACAGTTACACACATCATCTCCATTGCTGTTGATATTGTTGAAGCTTTCTACACTCCCCATCGGACTGTTGCAATACAATGTAGATTGCACAATGTCAATAACCTTACGATATGTATATGGAGTGTGTGTGTGTGTGTGTGTGTGTGTTTTTCAGTTTTTTATATATTTATATTTTCCTTATTATTACTATATTTACTTTTTCCTACTCATCCAAGGCAGACGGCAAAGTAAGAATTTCATTGCACAGGGAAACGTTTCTATATGTGCATATTTACATTTACATTTGGTCATTTATTGGACGCTTTTATCCAAAGCGTCTTACAAGGTGAGCACAGGGTTAATCACAACATCCCTGGAGCAATGAGGGTTAAGGGTCTTGCTCAAGGACCCACACTGGTAACTGCACTGGACCTGGGATTTGAACCCACAACCTTCAGATTGATAGCCCAACACCCTAACCACTGAGCTACCGCGCCCTTGGTAGACATATGACAATAAAAGCAATATTAAATAATAAAATAATAAAATTCAATGAATATTGAAAATTCAATGAATATTGAATTTGTTAAAATAACCTCATTGATACGAATGTGAAACACTTAGAGGTATGCGGTATTGTTAATAATGTTATTGTTAATAATACCATTGGGTGTGGTAGCTCAGTGGTCAGGGTGTTGGACTATCAATCTAAAGGTTGAGGGTTCAAATCCCAGCTCCACTGATGTTACCAATGTGGGTCCTTGAGCAAGACCCTTAACCCTCATTGCTCCAGGGTTTAACCAGATTAACCCTGTGCTCACTTTGTAAGTCGCTTTGGATAAAAGCGTTCAATAATGTAATTGAAATAATGTCACGGCTGGACAAACAACTCAGCCAATCACATTTAAGGACTGGAACTACCCATTATAGAATGATATTTAATTAATAAAACGTAATAATTTTAGGGCAACACGGTGGCTTAGTGTTTAGCACGTTGTCCTCTCAGCACTAGGGATTCCTGGTTCGATCTTCCCAATTTGGGTGGAGTTTTCATGTTCTCCCCGTGTCTGCGTGGGTTTCCTCCGGGTTCTCCGGTTTCCTTCCACAGTCCAAAAACATGGATCAAGTCAATTAAATGCTTCAAACTGCCTCATATAGAGTGTGTCTGTGTGAGTGAGTGTGTGCCCAGTGATAGATTGGTGTCCTGTCCTGGGTGTATCTGCCCAGTCCCCGGTTCATGGGGAACCCCCGCGGCTGTAGTAGAGGATAAAGTGGAAGATAATTTTACATTTGATGTAAAAACACAACATCGTCTCATGACCTTCATTAAAACCTTGAACAGTCATTACAAGAAACTTTCACACGGTCAACTTGCCCCTTCCCCCTGCAAAATCTTTATTTCCTTTAGCCCACGAGAAGAACCGTAATCAGGGGTTGAACGTTGAGGGAGTGGCTGTAAGCATGATAAACATTAGTCCTCACAGGTTTTTTTAAAGGTGACATTGAAACCCTCAGTTCTCGGCTCTGCAGGCCTACGTTCTCCTGTTTCATATCCCACGTTGGGTTAAAGACAAAGAATACCTCTTAGCTCTTGTTCACACCCTCTGTTCTCATGATCTCTGTTCTCTCAGTTGAGGAATTAAACTCACCCAATAGGTAGTGGTTTCAACTCTGACGTCTTTATTTATGTAGACTTACACTCTAAGTATTAGGACAGCATATGCTTATGTCTCTACTTGCTGATTCTCACTCTGCTTGATTCTCTTTTGCACATTCAGATTGTCTTCAGCATTTACCAAGTGCCATTTCTGAGGGTTCTATCACACCCTGCTTAGTGACCCTACGGTTCTGCCCTAACTTTCAAACAGTAACATGCAGCTAATGCTATTAGTGAAGGATTGTACTGATATAAAACATATAAAAAAAAGAACTGAGGCGTTATTAAATCTTATTTATTCATTCATTAATTATCTTCTGCTTTATCCTCTATTAGGGTCGCGGGTGGGTTCCCCATGCCCATCCAGGGGAGAACGTTTCGGGCGCTGGACAGATACACCCAGGACAGGGCACCATTCGACACAGACACACTCTATATGGGGAAATTTGGAGAACTCAACTGACTTGATCCAACTCTTGACTCTCTCTAACACACACACACACACACACACACACACAATATGGCAATTATGGGGCAATTTGGAGAACTCAATTGACCTTGATCCATGTTTTTGGACAGTGGGAGGAAACCGGAGAACCTGGAGGTAACCCACCTGGACACGGGGAGAACATGGAAACCACACAGGTTGGGATTCGAACCGGGAATCCCTAGCGCTGAGAGGAGAACATGTTAAACACTAAGCCACTGTGGCGCCACATTTTCCAAACATCCATCCATTATCTTCTGCTTTGTCCTTTACTAAAGTCGTGGAGGGGGGGGGGAGTGGAGAAGGTTTTAGGCGCTAGGCAGATACACCCAGGACAGGGTGGCAATCTATCACTGGGCACACTCTTACTTACTCTCTCTAACACACACACACAATATGGCAATATGGGGCAATTTGGAGAACTCAATTGACCTTGATCCATGTTTTTGGACTGTGGGAGGAAACCGGAGAACCTGGAGGTAACCCACGCGGACACGGGGAGAACATGGAAACTCCACCCAGATGGGGATTCGAACCGGGAATCCCTAATGCTGAGAGGAGAACATGCCAACCACTAAGCCACCGTGCCGCCTAAATCTTATTTAATTTGGTCAATTTTAACACTTTTATCCGACAATAGTGAAATATAACAAATTTGGTGTCAGAACTAGCGGTGTGACTCTCTCAGTGTTTGACGATTCGATTCGATTCCGATTTTTGAGGTCACGATTCGATTCAGAATTGATTTTCGATTCAGAATCGATTCTTCAGTTCAAATGCTCTTTTATTTGGTTTAAATGATGTGATTGAAAGGATGAAACGACAATGTAAACAAAAATAAACATTTATTTCAAACAATACTTTCAGGTTCCTTCTTGTATCAAATCTTTTTGCTTTATTTTATTTTTATATGAAATATAGGATTGCAGGCAGCACGGTGGCTTAGTGGTTAGCACCTTCGCCTCTCAGCACTTGGGATTCCCGGTTCGAAGCCCCATCTGGGTGGAGTTTCCATGTTCTCCCCGTGTCCCCGTGGGTTTCCTCCGGGTTCTCCGGTTTCCTCCCACAGTACAAAAACATGGATCAAGTCAATTGAATTCTCAAAATTGCCCCATATAGAGTGTGCATGTGTGAGTGAGTGTGTGCCCAGCGATGGATTGGCGCCCTGTCCTGGGTCTATCTGCCCAGCGCCCGACACGTTCTCCCCTGGATGGGCATGGGGAACCCCACCGCGACCCGAATAGAGGATAAAAGCAGTAGATAATGAATGAATGAATATAGGATTGCGCTAAATTAAAATGAGCAGTGTTAGGTTAGCTGAGCTGCCTGGCTTTTACTTACATTAAAAACATCCATCAATGAACATTCATTCATTCATTCATTATCTTCCACTTTATCCTCTATTAGGGTCGCGGGGGGGTTCCCCATGCCCATCCAGGGGAGAACGTCTCAGGCGCTGGGCAGATAGACCCAGGACAGGGCGCCAATCCATCGCTGGGCACACACTCACTCACACAGAAACACACTATAGGGGGCAATTTTGAGAATTCAATTAACTTGTTCCATGTTTTTGGACTGTGGGAGGAAACCGGAGAACCCGGAGGAAACCCACCCCCCCCCCCCCCCCCCCCCCCCCCCCCCCCCCCCCCCCCCCCCCCCCCCCCCCCCCCCCCCCCCCCCCCCCCCCCCCCCCCCCCCCCCCCCCCCCCCCCACCCATCAATGAACAAATAATTCAAAATATATTAATACAATAGTTTACCATGGTGCATTAGCCTTTAATCAAAACTAAAATACAGACTTTACAGTCAGAGTGCATTTAGATTTCCCAAATCTTTAAAACTTAACATTAAAAAATAAAATCCACTTCAACTTTAGCCTTTTTAACAATGTTGCATCAACATTCTCTACATCTTCAAAACTTAACATTAAATATTAAATATATTTTAACTTTAACTTTTTAACTTCTTTTAGTTATAACCCATTTGGCGCAATGAGGGTTGAAGGTCTTACTCAAGGTCTTTCTCTGGTTTCCTCCCACAGTCCAAAAACATGGATCAAGTCAATTGAGTTTTCCAAATTGCCCCATATAGAGTGTGTCTGTGTGAGTGAGTGAATGTGTGTCCAGTGATAGATTGGCTACCTGTCCTGGGTGTATCTGCCCAGCACCCAAGATTTTCTCGGCTGGATGGGCATTGGGAACCCCCCCGCGATACTAGTAAAGGATAAAGCGGAAGATATTAGATGTTTATGTATGTATGTGTGTGTGAGTGTGTGTGTATATATATATATATATATATAGGGCGGCACGGTGGCTTAGTGTTTAGCATGTTCTCCTCTCAGCACTAGGGATTCCCAGTTCGAATCCCAATCTGGGTGGAGTTTCCATGTTCTCCTCGTGTCCGTGTGGGTTTCCTCTGGGTTCACCGGTTTCCTCCCACAGTCCAAAAACATGGATCAAGTCAATTGAGTTTTCCAAATTGCCCCATATAGAGTGTGTGTGAGTGAATGTGTGTCCAGTGATAGATTGGCGTCCTGTCCTGGGTGTATCTACCCAGCGCCTGAAACATTCTCCCCTGGATGGGCATGGGGAACCCCCCCGACCCTAATTGAGGATAAAGCGGAAGATAATGAATGAATATATATATGTATGTATATATATATATACACACACTATGTTCTCAAGCCCATTTTATTTATTTATTATTAATATTTTAATATTTTTACTCTTTTAAACTTCCTGACTGTATTATAATTTTATAGTAATTGTGTTTACTCTTGTATGGTCTGGGTGCCATCTTGTTGACTTTAGTACGTTACATGTCATCCTTGTGTGCGCTCAGCAGGACGTATTCCTTTCATGTGTAACATACTTGGTGAAATAAACAGATTGTGATTTTTTTTTTTTGCAGCGGAGCAGAAAGCAGCGTGTCCGGGTTTGGGTCTCCTGTACACCCTGTTGGCTTCGGTCTTCTTCTCGGTCGCCACTCTTCTGGTGAAAAAGATGGAGGGCATCCATCCCGTGGAAATCAGTGCCATCCGCTGTTTCTTCCAGATGTTGTTTGTTGTGCCCGTCATGATCTACCACAAGTAAGCTTTTGTTTAAATCTGCCGGATTAAAATCGACATCTGGTTTTAAAGACCGAAAGAAAAATGAATACTGTCAGAATAATCAGGTGACATATTCCATCATCCATCCGTCAATCATCTCCCTCTTTATCCTCTAATAGGGTCACGTTCGGCGGCACAGTGGCTTAGTGTTTAGCATGTTCTCCTCTCAGCACTAGGGATTCCCGGTTCGAATCCCCATCTGGGTGGAGTTTCCATGTTCTCCCCGTGTCCGCGTGGGTTTCCTCCGGGTTCTCCGGTTTCCTCCCACAGTCCAAAAACATGGATCAAGTTAATTGATTTCTCAAAATTGCCCCATATAGAGTGTGTGTGAGTGAGTGTGTGCCCAGCGATAGATTGGCGTCCTGTCCTGGGTGTATCTGCCCAGCGCCCGAGACGTTCTCCCCTGGATGGGCACGGGGAACCCCCACCGCGACCCTAATAGAGGATGAAGCGGAAGATAATGAATGAATGAATGAAAGGGTCACGTTTCCCATGCCCATCCAGGGGAGAACATCTTGCAGGGCAGATACACCCAGGACAGGACACCAATCCACACACTCTATATGGGGCAATTGGGAGAACTCAATTGACCTTGATCCATGTTTTTGGACTGTGGGAGCAAACCAGAGAACCCGGAGGAAACCCACGCGGACACGGGGAGAACATGGAAACTCCACCCAGATTGGGATTCGAACCGGGAATCCCTAGTGCTGAGAGGAGAACATGCTAACCACTAAGCCACCGTGATGCCCTGTTGCGAATTGACCCTGCCTAAATTGCCCCATATAGTGTGTGTCTGTATGAGTAAGTGTGTGCCCAGTGATGTATTGTCACCCTACCCTGGAAATATATCTTTTCAACGCTATAGATGGGCAGTCCCCCCCCCCCCCGATCTGCACTGTTCTCACCGTGGAGAACGAGCTGAACTGAACCGTTCACACCGTTTATACTCATAACACTGATAATCCCAGTAATAACAGTTTTTCGGGTCTGTTTACAGCACCGGCTTCCTGGGCCCCCGTGGGATGAGAATCTACCTGTTTCTCCGCGGCTTCCTCGGTTCCAACGCCATGATCCTGCTTTACTACGCGGTGCTGCAAATGACCCTGGCTGACGCCACCGTCATCACGTTCAGTAACCCCGTCTTCACCTCCATATTGGCCTGGATCTTCCTCAAGGAGCGCTGCACCGTCTGGGACTTCGTGTTCACCCTCTTCACCATCACCGGAGTGGTGCTCATCGCAAGACCCCCCTTCCTCTTCGGGGGCGTGCTCTCTGGCATCGAAGGCAACTACGGCAACCACATCAAGGGCACGGCGGCTGCGTTCGGCTGCGCCGTATCGGCGGCCTGCGCCATCGTCATCCTAAGAAAGATGGGCAAGAACGTCCACTACTTCCTGTCGGTGTGGTATTACGCCGTCCTGGGTTTCGTGGAGTGCGTCGTGCTGCTGTTCGTCATCGACGAGTGGACCATCCCGTCCTGCGGCTGGGACCGGTGGACCCTGATGGCCGTCGGACTGCTCGGCATCGGCGGCCAAACCTTCCTCACCAAAGCGCTCCAAGTGGAGAAGGCCGGCCCCGTGGCGCTGATGAGGACCACGGACGTGGTGCTGGCCTTCATCCTGCAGTTCCTCTTCCTCAATCGGCAGCCCACGGGGTGGAGCGTGGGCGGGGCGCTGTGTGTGATTAGCAGCACCACCGGGGTGGCAATCCGGAAATGGTGCAATAGTAGGAGGCGGGATAGCTGAGCGAGCGCTTTTTCAGTCTAGTGCCAGACTAGTTTTGGTAATTGTTCTACCAAAGTATCTAGGCAGTACACCTTCGACTCTTTGAAGTCTTTCCGAACGTTTTCATTGGTTCGCGCTCGGTGTTTCAGTTAACCACCTGACAGACTGACGCTTCGGTGAACGCACAAGTCCATTTATTTTTATAACGAACTCAAACTGCTGGTCAGAATCTTAGTCTGAATCATTTGCACAGTCAACTAGCCATAGTTTAGCACTTAATGAGCAGCGGGGTGGGGCAGGGGTCCGGATTTTGACTCCCAGGTGGGGCAAATGCAGCTCTTTTCTCCGACATTCCATAATTGTGCCGATTATTCATTCATCAATCATCTTCCGCTTTATCCTCTACTAGGGTCACGGGGGGTTTCCCTTGCCCATCCAGGGTAGAACGTTAAAACTCAGACAATGTGACTTTCTGATTATTGTCCCTCATTTTGTCTCTTATAGTTGAGGTCTACCTCCATCCATCCATTACCTTCCGCTTTATCCTATATAAGGGTCGCGGGGGGGTTTTCCATGCCCATCCAGGGGAGAACGTTTTGGGCGCTGGGCAGATAGACCCAGTACAGGGCACCAATCTATCGCTGGGCACACACTCACCCACACACACACACTCTATATGGGGCAATTTTGGAGAACTCAATTGACTTGATTCATGTTTTTGGACTGTGGGAGGAAACCGGAGAACCCGGAGGAAACCCACACGGACACGGGAAGAACATGGAAACTTCACCCAGATTAGGATTCGAACCGGGAATCCCTAGCGTTGATAGGCGAACGTGCCACCATGCCGCCTATATATATATATATATATATATATGGTTTCATGTCCATTTATGATATAGACGGACTTTGTAGTTCTATTTAGTCCATTCTGTATGTAGTCCATTCTGTAGTCCATCTGTTTCTCTATATACTCTGTTCTCTGATGATCAGGACCCCCACAGAGCAGGTATTATTAGGGTGGTGGATGATGGTACGACTGAATCAGACAGCTGTATGTTCTGATTGGTGTAGTGTTCTCTGTCCAGCAGCACTGCCGACACAGCACACACTAACACACCTGCACCACCATGTCAGTATCACTGCAGGACTGAGAATCATCCACCACCCTAATACCGCCTCTGTGGGGGTTCTGTTCATGGGAGAACATACTAAAGCAGACTATCAAAGTATGTAGAGAAACAGATGGACTACAGAATGGAAATGTAGAACTACAAAGTCCATCTATATGATCAGTGGAGCTGAAATGACACACAGTGAGTGTAGAACTGAGGAGGTGGACCTTAATCTACTTAATCTCTAATATAATCTCAGTACCCATTAACTTTATAATTAGGTAAAACCTACTGGAAGTTTAACAGGTTTACAAAATTTGAATGAGATCCTTTACTTATTTTATTCATATTTGAGGTCTTTTTAAAAAATACCCTGTTTATTCTCTAATTCCTGTCAATGGCACATGGTAACGTGCACTAATATTAGCTAAGCTAAGATGTGTAACTGTTCGGCTGGTTGTTGCCCCGTGTTTCCAGGATCTGTCATGGATTCCCTTTAACCTGGTGTAATCGTGTTTTTATTAGCAGACACTCCCTCACATCCAGGTTTAATATTAAGACGGGAGCTGAATGTTATCAAAGTAATCTTATAAACAGAACTTTGTCCTTGAGTTCAGAGCGAGCCGACGTTACGCCACGGACATCAGCCTGAGAAATATTCTGTAATGCTTGAATTATATATTTATTTTGTACTTTGTAAAGACTTAATCTTTAGCATTTGATTGAGTGTCTTCATCCTCAATCGAATGTGAAGTAAGAGCAATAACGCACAAGAGGTTGATGTTAAGCCCGACGTGCACACAGTACAGTTAGACATATGGCTTTTATAAAACATTTATATAAACATTATAATAAATACAAGGTTTTATTCATGAATCTGTTTATTCATTTATTATCCATCCATCCATGATCTTCCGCTTTATCCTCTATTAGGGTCGCGGGGGGGGGGGGGCGGCACGGTGGCTTAAACACTAAGCCACCGTGCTGCCAATTTACAATATAAAAATTTAAATATAAAATATAAGAAGGGCGGCACGGTGGCTTAGTTGTTTAGCATGTTCTCCTCTCAGCACTAGGGATTCCGGTTCGAATCCCCATCTGGGTGGAGTTTCCATGTTCTCCCCGTGGCCGCGTGGGTTTCCTCTGGGTTCTCCGGTTTCCTCCCACAGTCCAAAAACATGGATCAAGGTCAATTGAGTTCTTCAAATTGCCCCATATAGAGTGTGTGGATTGGTGTCCTGTCCTGGGTGTATCTGCCCTGCAAGATGTTCTCCCCTGGATGGGCATGGGGAACGTGACCCTATTAGAGGATAAAGCGGGAGATGATTGACGGATGGATGATGGAATATGTCACCTGATTCCAAAAACATGGATCAAGGTCAATTGAGTTCTTCAAATTGCCCCATATAGAGTGTGTCTGTGTGAGTGAGTGTGTGCACAGTGATAGGTTGGCGCCCTGTCCTGGGTCTATCTGCCCAGCGCTCGAAACGTATAGGATAAAGCGGAAGATAATGAATGAATACATAAGAAAGGTATGGAGCTATAGATACAGTCAGAGTCGGAGAGGATGTATGGAAGAGATTGTGGGTGCTGTGAGTAAAGTGCAAGGTGCAGTGTATAAATGAGGGGGCAGTTGTCCGAGTTTGGGCAGTTCGCAGTTCTACTGGCCATTCCGTAGTCTGAGAGGAGAACGTGCTAACATTGTTTGGTGGTTAAAGCTGGATGTGCAGCGTTCTGAGGACTCTGTTGTTGGCGTGCCAGCTGAGATGATTACAGATGGTTTTCATTCGGAGCGAGCCGGTCTTCTGCCGAAACGCTGAGTCGGGAGAGAAGCAGACAATGTGGCTGCCAGCTAATCAGAAACATTAGTTGTTGCTGCATGCGTTCTTCCTACATCCACGGAACACGCTGTCTGCACATGCTTTAGACTTCAGACTCTGGAAACCAGATGTTGGTGGATGGTGGCATTTAGATGTGTGTAGTTTATCCATGGAAGATCATACATCAACAATAACTGGGAAAGAATCAGTGTTTGTCATTTTAAATGTTCAAGTTCATTCATTCATCCATTATCTTCCGCTTTATCCTCTATTAGGGTCGCGGGGGGGTTGCCCATGCCCATCCAGGGGAGAAAGTTTCGGGCGCTGGGCAGATACACCCAGGACAGGACGCCAATCCATCGCTGGGCACACACTCACTCACCCAGACACACTGTATATGGGGCATTTTGGAGAACTCAATTGACTTGATCCATGTCTTTGGACTGTGGGAGGAAACCGGAGAACCTGGAGGAAACCCACACAGACACGGGGAGAACATGGAAACTCCACCCAGATGGGGATTCAAATCGGGAATCCTTAGTGCTGAGAGGCGAACATGCCAACCACTAAGCCACCGTGCCGCCCAAGTTCAAGTCAAGTAATTTATTTATATAGTGCTTTTTACAACAGTACATTGTCACAAAGCAGCTTTACAGAATGAAAAGCCTTCAAACCCCCAAAGAGCAAGATAAAGCGACAGTGGCAAGAAAAAACTCCCTGTTATGTTGTTATTCAAGAAAGAAACCTTGGGAGGACCAAGACTCAGTGGAGGACTCATCCTCCTTGAGCAGCCAGGCAGCAACAACAGTGTAGGACACTAATGTACAGATATTAAACTAATGGAAAAACTCTAACAACTGGAAAACTATATGTGAGTCCATTAGGGGGCGTCCTGCAGGACCACCAGTCCAATTAATATTCAGGTTCCATCCAGTATTCGTCAGCAGAGCCATGGATGAAGATCTCCAGGAACCCGGTCAGACCTCAAAAGAAACAGACAAAGGAAGGCAGTTAGAGCTAATAATAAAGCACAGCATTTAATTAATAAGTAATTAATTGACACAGTGCAGCATGTGACTCCAGCATCACTGACTAGAGCAGCAGAACTAAAAGAGGCAGATACTGCAGGCTCTACATAGATGTGATGGCGCCCCGGAACAGCATCATCAGAAATGTTGAAGTCGGGCACCGGCAACATCCTAAACCACGGGTTCTTAAGGTTCTATGATGGAACAGCTGGAAAGTCACACTATGGAGGCTGTGCTGGCCTATCCAAAGCAAGATTTGGGGCAACAAAGGAAATTCTTGTGGCTGAATTAAGAGCTTCTTTACTAGGAGTCCTCTACTAGGGTCACAGGGAGGGGGGGGGGCAACCTATCACTGGACACACACTCACACACATTCACACACACTATATACCGACAATTTAGAGCAGCCAATTTACCTTAAATCCATGTTTATGGACAGTGGACGGAAAACCAAAGAACCCGGAGGAAACCCACGCGGAAACTCCACCCAGACTGGAATTTGAACCAGGATCCCCAGCGCTCAGAGGAGAACATGCCAACCAATAAGCCACCGTGTCAACCTCAAATAAATATCTCATTAGTTTTTACTTTATCCTCCACTAGGGTAGGGATACACCCAGGACAGGACGCCAATCTATCACTGGACACACACTCACACAGACACACTCTATATGGGGCAATTTAGAGCAGCAATTCACCTTAAATCCATGTTTTTGGACTGTGGGAGGAAACCGGAGAACCCGGAGGGAACCCACGCGGACATGGGGAGAACATGGAAACTCCACCCAGATTGGGATTTGAACCCAGATCCCTATTCATTCATCCGTTATATTCCGCTTTATCCTCTATTAGGGTCGCGGGGGGGTTCCCCATGCCCATCCAGGGGAGAACGTGTCGGGCGCTGGGCAGATACACCCAGGACAGGACGCCAATCTATCGCTGGACACACACTCACTCACACAGACACACTCTATATGGGGTAATTTGGAGAACTTAATTGACTTCATCCATGTTTTTGGACTGTGGGAGGAAATCGGAGAACCCGGAGAAAACCCACACGGACATGGGGAAAACATGGAAACTTCACCCAGATGGGGATTCGAACCAGGAATCCCTAGTGCTGAGAGGCGAATGCGCTAACCACTAAGCCACCGTGCTGCCCTTTATTTATATATATATATATATATATATATATATATATATATATACACCCACACACACACACACACACATACATACATACGTACATACAAATATACACACACACCTCCGGTGGGCAGCCTACACTATAAGTACAGTGTGTGTGTGTGTGTATATATATATATATATATATATATATATATATATATATATATATATATATATATATATATATATACAGTGTTTAAGCTCACTTTTAACTTATTTTACAAAGACAAATCTGCACAGTTCCACTAGGGGGCAGAACAACCACACGTGCGTTAGTTGATGAACCTGCTTCGATGTGCACTACATGGACAAGGCTATGGTTTCAACTTTGTGGAGTGACTTCCCCTTAAATCTGAAGCAGGGTGCCTCTTAGCCTCTTACAGAACAAGTTACAGGTCTGTGACACCCTAGTTTGTTTGTAGGTTAGCAAATATTCATTTCCCACCATTATTTGCAAATAAATTCTTTAAAACTCAGACAATGTGACTTTCTGATTATTGTCCCTCATTTTGTCTCTCATAGTTGAGGTCTACCTCCATCCATTCATTACCTTCTGCTTTATCCTATATAAGGGTCGCGGGGGGGTTCCTCATGCCCATCCAGGGGAGAACGTTTTGGGCGCTGGGCAGATACACCCAGGAAAGGGCGCCATCTATCGCTGGGCACACACTCACTCACACAGACACACTCTATATGGGGCAATTTTGAGAATTCAATTGACTTGATCCATGTTTTTGGACTGTGGGAGGAAACCAGAGAAACCAGAGGAAACCCACGCAGACACGGGGAGAGCATGGAAACTCCACCCAGATGGGGATTCGAACCGGGAATCCCTAGCGCTGAGAGGAGAACATGCTAAACACTAAGCCACCGTGCCGCCCCATTTGTAAGTCGCTTTAAATAAAATCATCTGTTGAAGCACTAAATGTAAATGTCCGATCAGAATTGAAACGAAACTGGCGACGGAAACGCTGTACCAATCACAGCTGATCCTGTGTAAACACACACTGCTCCTCCTGCATAAAAACAAATCTCAAAGTTCACAGCCCTCATAAACGAGATAGCAACGGACCTGAATCTGAGATAGTTTTAAAGCACGGCTGGAATTACCATCAGGTGTGAGAATAGATCAAGCCCAAAGTATCCCAATATGGGTGGAGTTTTCATGTTCTCCCCGTGTCTGCGTAGGCTTCCTCCGGGTTCTCCAGAAACCAAAAACATGGATTCAATATAAAGCGGATGCTCTAAATTGCCCTTCACCTAAATTATCCCTTGGGGTGGTGGTTAGGATGTCAGCCTCTCAGCGCTGGGGATCCAGGTTTGAATCCCCATCTGGGTGGAGTTTCCATGTTCTCCCTGTGTCCATGTGGGTTTCCTCCGGGTTCTCCGGTTTCCTCCCACAGTCCAAAAACATGGATCAAGTCAATTGAGTTCTTCAAATTGCCCCATATAGAGTGTGTCAGTGTGAGTGAGATTGGCGTCCTGTCCTGTCCTGGGTGTATCTGCCCAGCACCCGAAACGTTCGCCCCTGGATGGGCATATGGACCCCCCCCCGCATCCCTGATATAGGATAAAGTGGAAGATAATGAATGAATTTAATAAATTTATTAGTGACACTTTATGTTGATACGTCGGAAGACGTCACGTTCAACGTCGTTTAACGTACGGAATACTGTTAAAACAAGCACGTGACAAAATGACCTCCCAAAACGACATAAAACTGATTATATTATTCTGATCACATAAAACAGTGTTATAGAAAGCTGTGAATATTACAATATTAAATCAGTGAATTAAAACAACTTTACGTCGTACGGAATACTGTTAAAACAAGCATATGACAAAATGACCCCCCAAAACGACATTAGGACCTCACATAAAACTGATTATATTATACTGATCACATAAAACAGTGTTATAGAAAGCTGTGAATATTACATCAGTGAATTTAATGAATTTATTAGTGACACTTTATGTTGATACCTCGTTTATCGTACGGAATACTGTTAAAACAAGCACGTGACAAAATGAACCCCCAAACAAACTCAACATAAAACTCATTATATTATTCTGATCACATAAAACATTGTAATATTCACATAAGCTGTGAATATTACAATATTAAATCAGTGAATTAAAACAACTTTATGTTGATACCTCGTTTAACGTACGGAATACTGTTAACACTAGCACGTGACAAAATGACCCCCCAAAACGACATTAGGACCTCACCTAAAACTGATAATAATATTCTGATCACATAAAACAGTGTTATAGAAAGCTGTGAATATTACAATATTAAATCAGTGAATTAAAACAACTTTATGTTGACACGTCGAATGACGTCACGTTTAAAGGGAGAAAAAAAAATAATAAAAAAATTCATAGTTGGTTTGGGTCAATATTAATTCCTCTGTGGTTCATACTGTTTAAAGGGGAAGGCGGGGAGGCCCGGGCCGGGGTTCAAGGTGGGGTTGCCCCGTGTGTGTGGCTGTGAAAACACAGTGGCGTGTCTGTTCGCCGCATTCCGACGGCGTGATTCCTCAAAGCCTCCAGTCTGCCCGCAGACAGCGCGCTTTACGCTCCGTGTGCACACAGTGCGCAGCCGGCGTCTCCTCCGCTCAGAAAAGCCGTTTATTTCGCATTCAGTTCAGAATAAAGTGCGTTTGCTTCGTCGGAAGCCTGAAGCCTCGAACCCGCGGCGCTGCAGCTCTGAAGGTGAGTGAGGCTTTCCAACAATACAGCGATTGTCCCGAGCGCTGCAGCTCTGCGGCTTTAAAGACGCCTTTCAGTTCAGCAGCGTGGTTTTAAAAACTTTAAAAGTTTAAACATCTGGCGTGTTGGACTGAGGGTCCCATTTATTCATTCATTCATTATCTTCTGCTTAATCGTAATGTCCATCCAGGGGAGAACGTTTCAGGCGCTGGGCAGATACACCCAGGACAGGGTGGCAAGCTATCACACTCACTCACACACACAGACACACTCTATATGGGGCAATTTGGAGCATTCAATTGACCTTGACCCATGTTTTTGGACCGTGGGAGGAAACCGGAGAAGCCGGAGGAAACCCACGCGGACACATGGAAGCTGCAACCAGATTGGGATTCGAACCGGGAATCGCTAGTGCTGAGAGGAGAACATGCCAACCACTAAGCCACCGTGCTGCCACATTAGGGTTGTGTGTGTGTGTGTGGGGGGGGGGCAGATACACCCAGGACAGGATGCCAATCTATCACTGGGCACACTCTCACTTACTCTCTCTAACACACACACACACACACACACACACACACACAATATGGCAATATGGGGCAATTTGG
>JAFMOD010000056.1:515744-526002 GCA_019802435.1 Corydoras maculifer | reverse complement strand
AGTGCGAATGCCGTCGGGTGATTGTAATTAATAATGATCCGGAGTTTTCGGGGGATTTCAGCCCGCCGCTCGTTCAGTATGCAGATCCGTGTCGTCGGCCTGGTGGCCACGGTTGTTGGGTCGAGGGTGAGCGTTTTAGTTCGGTGATAACTTGGACCGGGGTGAGTGACGCCGCCGAGTTTGTCATCAGAGGAAATGAGTGGAACGGCATCGGGGGCTACAGCACAGGAAGATAAATACAGCCTGCCATGTGATTTGCTGATAGCGTTGACCCCATTCTCCAAAAAGAGGTAATGACTAAAAAGTGAAATGCTGAAGTCTGAAATGCTTTTTTTTTGATTCTCTGTTGATTTGAAGTTCAACTTTAAGGAACTGGATGGATTTGTATGAACACACTCACAGACTTTTGACTTGGTGGTTTGGATATGAATTGCTGTATATTAAGTTATTTTGAGGGAAGAATGAATTCACACTGTTCTATAAGCTGGGGCACGGTGGCTTAGTGTTTAGCATGTTCTCCTCTCAGCACTAGGGATTCCCGGTTCGAATCCCCATCTGGGTGGAGTTTCCATGTTCTCCCCTCCGTGTGTCTGCGTGGGTTTCCTCCGGGTTCTCCAGTTTCCTCCCACAGTACAAAAACATGGATCAAGTCAATTGAATTCTCCAAATTGCCCCATATAGAGTGTGTCTGTGTGAGTGAGTGTGTGCCCAGTGATAGATTGGCACCCTGTCCTGGGTGTATCTGCCCAGCACCCAAAACGTTCTCCCCTGGATGGGCATGGGGAACCCCCCCACGACCCTAATAGAGAATAAAGCGGAAGATAATGAATATAAGCAGGGTGGAGTTTCCATGTTCTCCTCGTGTCCACGTGGGTTTCCTCCGGGTTCTCCTGTTTCCTCCTACAGTCCAAAAACATGGATCAAGTCAATTGAGTTCTCCAAATTGCCCCATATAGAGTGTGTTTGTGTGAGTGAGGGAGTGTGTGTCCAGTGATAGATTGGCGTCCTGTCCTGGGTGTATCGGCCCAGCACCCGAAACGTTCTCCCCTGGATGGGCATGGAGAACCCCCCCCCCCACGACCCTAATAGAGGATAAAGCAGAAGATAATGGATAAATGTTATATAAGCCGCACACAGACTACTTTTCATTAAGTAAAAGTTTCATTCTGTCAGTGTTGTCTCATGGAAAGATATATATATATATATATCCGCAGAAACATATGGGATGTACTCACTTTTGTGATGTATATCCATCCATTATCTTCCACTTTATCCTCTACTAGGGTCGGGGGGCGGGGTTCCCCATACCCATCCAGGGGAGAACGTTTCGGGCGCTGGGCAGATAGACCCAGGACAGGACACCAATCTATCGCTGGGCACACAATCACTCACACAGACACACTCTATATGGGGCAATTTGGAGAACTTAATTGACCTTCATCCATGTTTTTGGACTGTGGGAGGAAACCGGAAAACCTGGGGGAAACTCACGCGGACACGAGGAGAACATGGAAACTTCACCCAGATTGGGATTCGAACCGGGAATCTGAGAGAAGAACATACTAAGCGACCTTGCTTCCTGATTTTAATTTAATTTCACTTGAGGTTTAAGCGCTGGGGTTCCATGTTTAACTCCTAATCTGGGTGGAGTTTCCATGTTCTCTACGTGTCTCCGGTTTCCTCCCACAGTCAAAAAACATGGGTCAAGGTCAATTAAATTCTCTAAATTGCCCCATATTGAGTGTGTCTGTGTGAGTGTGTGCTCAGCGATAGATTGGCATCCTGTCCTGGGTGTCCCCCCCCCCCCGGGACATTTAGCAGACACTTTTATCCAAAGCAACTATAGAATTATGAAACCTGATCATTATCCAATCCCACGTTGTTATTATTATTATTATTTTTTATTTTATTTGTTTTTAAATTTTTATGTAAAGTGTTTGTGGAAGAGATGTGCTTTGAGTTGTTTTTTTTTAAAGATGCTCAGTGACTCAGCCATTGATCAGTGAGATTTTTTGACTGAACATGCTCCCCAACTGCTTGTTCAAGCCCTAGTCCTATCCCGGCTCGATTATTGTAATGCGCTACTTGCCGGTATCCCAGCTTCCACAATCCGACCTCTTTAACTAATTCAAAACTCTGCAGCCCGGCTTGTGTTTAACCAGCCCAAGTGAACTCATGTCCCTCCATTACTCACTTCCCTCCATTGGCTCCCTGTAGCTGCTCGCATTCAGTACAAGACACTGACTCTGACCTACAGGACAATCTCTGGATCTGTCCCCTCTTACCTTCACTCCATATTTTCAAAATACACTCCGACTCGTTCACTTCGCTCCAGTGATGATTGTCTCCTGGTGGTTCCACCTCACCGAGGAGCTCATTCTCACTCCGTGGTGTTCAGCACTGAAAAATGGTGGAATGTTCTTCCCAACTCTGTCCGTAAGGCAGAATCACCAAACAGTTTTAAAAAATTACTGAAGACGCATCTCTTTAACAAATACCTGTTGTAGAAAAAAAAAAGGGTGGGGGAGGGGCTGCAGCATCGAATAACAATCAGGTTTGATGAATTTACAGTATAGTTGGTTTTCTCCATGGCTTCTGACTTGTGGTGTTCTCATTTGTTAGTCGCTTTGGACAAAAGCGTCTGCTAAATGACTAAATGTAAATGTAATTAGGTGGACGCACCAGGTGACGTTCATCACTACAGTGAAGTGAACAAGTCCGTAATTACTAACTTGTGGTGTCCTCTGATTTGTAAGTTGCTTTGGATAAAACCATCTTAATGACTGAATTTAAATGTGGAAATCCTTTCAACCTGGAGCCCTGCAGTCCGTCCCTGCACTCCTGAAATCAACAGACCGGCCGCTGGAGCTACATCACATCCTGTGATGGGGTTTGCAGTGAACGCTGAGGAATGAATGCTTTAGATAAAAGAGAATCACAAACACACTGTGACGTCCAGGCCAAACATAACACTGAGGAATGTCCCTGAGGTCCTGCAAAACACAGTGTGTGTCCATGCTGGGGTGTGTGTGTTTAAAATCGAATCATTATTGTAGTCATTTACAAACTGATATTAATCAGTGTATTCTAATGTACTTGTTTTATCTTGGTCTTAAATCTAATATTAATATTGAGATTGATTTATGTTTATGGCTTAGTGGTTAGCATGTTCTCCTCTCAGCACTAGGGATTCCCGGTTCGAATCCCAAGTTTCCATGTTCTCCCCGTGTCCACTTGGGTTTCCTCCGGGTTCTCTGGTTTCCTCCCACAGTCCAAAAACATGGATCAAGTCAATTGAATTCTTCAAATTGCCCCATATAGAGTGTGTCTGTGTGAGTGAGTGTGTGTCCAGTGATAGATTGGCGCCCTGTCCTGGGTGTATCTGCCCAGCGCCCGAAACGTTCTCCCCTGGATGGGCATGGCGAACCCCCCCCCCCTCGCGAACCTAATAGAGGATAAAGCGGAAGATGATGAATGGATGGAAGGGGAACATGCTAAACCACCGTGTCGCCCCGTTTTCCAATGTTACCCTTTCAGGTTCGAATCCCAATCTGGGTGGAGTTTCCATGTTCTTCCCGTGTCCGCGTGGGTTTCCTCCGGGTTCTCCCGTTTCCTCCCACAGTCCAAAAATATGGATCAAGTCAATTGAATTGTGAGTGAGTGTGTGCCCAGCGATAGATTGGCGCCCTGTCCTGGGTCTATCTCCCAAATGCTCAAAACGTTCTTTGCTGGATGGGCATGGGGAACCCCCCCGCAACCCTGATATAGGATAAAAAGGAAGATAATGGGTGGATGTTTGGAAAATGGGGCAACATGATGGCTTGGTGTTTAGCATGTTCGCCTTCGAGCGCTGGCAATCCAGCTTCAAATCCCAATCTGAGTGGAGTTTCCATGTTCTCCCCTTGTCCACGTGGGTTTCCTCCAGGTTCTCCGGTTTCCTCCCACAGTCGAAAAACATGGATCAAGTTCGGAAACGTTCTCTGCTGGATGATACTCCCTCATTGTTAAGATAAAAAAAAAAGATTAGATATTTTTAGGTAATGAACTTCCATCCATCCATTATCTCCCGCTTTATCCTCTATTAGGGTCGGGGGGGGGGGGGTTTCCCCATGCCCATCCAGGGGAGAACGTTTCGGGCGCTGGGCAGATACACCCAGGACAGGACGCCAATCCATCACTGGGCACACACTCACTCACACAGACACACTCTATATGGGGCAATTTGGAGAACTCAATTGACTTGATCCATGTTTTTGGACTGTGGGAGGAAACCAGAGAACCCGGAGGAAACCCACGCGGACACGGAGAGAACATGGAAACTCCACCCAGATGGGGATTCGAACCGGGAATCCCTAGTGCTGAGAGGAGAACATGCTAAACACTCAGCCACCGTGCCGCCATTAATGAACTTGGAAGGGATTTTCTGTAACCACAGTCGCTGGTATGGGGGGTATTGTTTTACTCTGTGGTGATACTGCCAGCTTATCACAGCAGTAAAGTTTTATGGAGGGAGTGGTGCATCAAGGTTGACGGGTTGTTGTCGGGTCGTGAGGATCGAAACGTTAAAGAGAGAGTGCGTGAGGCTCTGTGTAGAAATGTGATAAGTGGTTCAATGGCGGAAAGTTCCACCTCTTTATCATAATTTATTCTTAATAATGCAGAACCTCGAGTGTCGTATTGTGTTTATAAAATGTTACACCAGGCGTGACCAACACGTTGATCGTCATGTTGTGTATGTTAGTAAATCGCCATGGATCACTCCGTAGGTACAAGGACAAAGGACGTTAACTGCTCATCAGCACTTTTATTACAGTGCGGTATGAGAAGCACTTCTACACACACACACACACACACACACACACACTGTCTCTATCCCCATGCGAGTGACCTCTGCTCTCCCCCGTCCCTCTCTCTCTATTCCCAAACCCGGCGTGGCCACGCCCACGTGCCTTAATCCCATCTCATTTTAATGTACATTACATTCAAACTGTTTATAAAAATGGGCGGGTCAATGGAATTGACTGGCATGCTGTTACATACCGGAGGGTGGCACGGTGGCTTAGTGGTTAGCATGTTCTCCTCTCAGCACTAGGGATTCCCGGTTCGAATCCCAATCTGGGTGGAGTTTCCATGTTCTCCCTGTGTCCACGTGGGTTTCCTCCCACAGTCCAAAAACATGGATCAAGTCAATTGAGTTCTCCAAATTGCCCCATATAAAGTGTGTATGTGTGAGAGTGTGTGTCCAGTGATAGATTGGCACCCTGTCCTGGGTGTATCTGCCCAGCACCCGAAACGTTCTCCCCTGGATGGGCATGGGGAACCCCCCGCGACCCTATTATAGGATAAAGCGGAAGATAATGGATGGGTGGATGTTAAAATGCGGGCAGCACGGTGGTTTAGTGGTTGGCATGTTCTCCTCTCAGCACTAGGGATTCCCGGTTCGAATCCCGATCTGGGTGGAGTTTCCATGTTCTCCCCGTGTCCGCGTGGGCTTCCTCCGGGTTCTCCGGTTTCCTCCCACAGTCCAAAAACATGGATCAAGTCAATTAAATTCTCCTAATTGCCCCATATAGAGTGTGTATGTGTGAGAGTGTGTGCCCAGTGATAGATTGGTGCCCTGTCCTGGGTGTATCTGCCCAGCGCCCGAAATGTTCTCCCCTGGATGGGCATGGGGAACCCCCCCGCGACCCTAATAGAGGATAAAGCGGAAGGTAATGGACTGTTACGTACCATAACTACCACCAATTATTAATATTATTATTATTATTATTATTATTATTATTATTATTATTATTATTACCACTTCCCAGCATGCCTTGCAGAGGGGTTCTATGTGTTTTATGTTTTATGTGTTATTATTGTTCATGTTCTGTGTAAGGGATTGTAGGTCGCAGGGATTGTTGTACGTTTGTGTTGTATGCTGTGTGTGTTTGTTCGTTCAGGTGTGTGTGAGGGCGGGGGGGGGGGTGGGTTGCCATTTAAGTGAAACGTGTCGTGTTCTTGAGCTGAAGTCCATAGTTGCTGGAGCGTGTTTAATAACAGAGCAATTTCTGTGTAAATGGCAACCCGAAGCCGAGGCTTTTTATGCTGATTCCACAATTTTAACCTGATGAGTGTAAACATTAAAGGCTTCAACATTAAAGCTTAAAAATGAAGATGAATCCTGGTAGATCACATGACCTGTCCGCTGGAAAAAGTAGATCTCGGGTCAGAAAAGTGTGGACACACCTGCATTATTTAACAATGTAATTTTATATATATATTTTTATATTTAAATTTGATTGATAGTTTAATACGTTTGATTAATAAAAGCGTTTATTGTACACAAGTGTTAATTACCTGGTCTTCCTCAATGTCCGAATTTTAAAGTGAACACTGATCGCTGATTGACAGGTTTCCAGTTGCTCTAACAAATATCAAAAATCTAGTTGCCAAATAACAGAATGCGGTTTATTAAAACAATTGGAAAAATAATGGACGGTATATCACGTGTTGATACAAAAGTGAAACGCTCAGAGTTGTGTGTTATTGTTAATAATGTCACGGCTGGACAAACGGCTCAGCCAATCAGATTTAAGGACCAGAACTATCCGTTTTATAATAAAAGCATTAAGGAACTAGAAGGCTGCTTTGTGAATAAATCACAGGAAAGCGGTGTATGGGAAGATGCACCCAGGACAGGGTACCAATCCATCGCTGGGCACACACTCACTCACACAGACACACTCTTTATGGGGCAATTTGGAGAATTCAGTTTACTTTGATCCATGTTTTTGGATTGTAAATGTAAACCAGAGAACTCGGTGGAAACCCACGAGGACTCAGGGAGAACATTAAAACTCCACCACCCCACACTGAGGGGCAAATATGCTAACCACTAAGCCACCGTGCTGCGGAAAAATAATTGACCGATTTATCCATTCATTATCTTCCGCTTCATCCTCTATTAGGGTCGTGGGGGGTTGCCCATGCCCATCCAGGGGAGAACGTTTCGGGTGCTGGGCAGATACACCCAGGACAGGGCGCCAATCTATCACTGGACACACACTCACTCACACAGACACACTCTTTATGGGGCAATTTGGAAAACTCAATTGACTTGATCCATGTTTTTGGACTGTGGGAGGAAACCAGAGAACCCGAAGGAAACCCACACGGACCTTGATCCATGTTTTAGGACTGTGGGAGGAAACTGGAGAACCCAGAGGAAGCCCACGAGGACACGGAGAGAACATGGACACTCCACCCAGATTGGGATTCGAACCGGGAATCCCTAGTGCTGAGAGGAGAACATGCTAACCACTAAGCCACCGTGCCGCCCAGCCGATTAATCGATTAACAAAATTCTCAGTTAGTTGCAGCCCTATCCACAAACATTTAAAATGAAAAAAAATAAAATAAAATAGGCCAGATCGGATAAGAAATGTTTTTTCCGTAACTACGGACCTGTGTTTAAAGCGTCTGCTAAACGACTAACGTAAATAAGTGAAAATTGTGATGTTTATCTTTTTTTAAGAAACATTTAACTGATTCTGATTATGACAAAATAGAAACCAGCCATTTTTGCCCGTCCTGCTCCGGGGGAATGCCTCACCCCGTTGGTCTCTGCTTGCAGACCCAGCCGTACACATGGATTTGATCTGTGAATGCTACTGCACAGCTTGATTAGCCCGAATAGGTAAAGCTGGTGCCTTTAAAACTGACAGCTGGTTTCCATTTGATCACCATTGTGAGTTTTCACGTCGCAGTAACCCTTACGTAATAGCCGAGCTGCTTTGTCTTTCCCAATGTTATTTTGTGTTCAGGATGCTGTTGTTAGAGGGCTTGAAAAAGCCCCGAATTGTTATTACTTATCCATCCATCCATTATCTTCCGCTTTATCCTATATATTAGGGTCGCGGGGCAGGGGTTCCCCATGCATTTCAGGCGCTGGGCAGATACACCCAGGACAGGGCGCCAATCTATCGCTGGGCACACACTAACTCACACAGACACACTCTATATGGGGCAATTTGGAGAACTCAATTGACTTGATCCATGTTTTTGGACTGTGGGAGGAAACCAAAGAACCCGGAGGAAAGCCACGCAGACACGGGGAGAACATGAAAACTCCACCCAGATGGGGATTCGAACCGGGAATCCCTAGTGCTGAGAGGAGAACATGCTAACCACTAAACAACCATGACATTCTAAATGACACGTGTGTTTCCATCCATCCATCATCTTCCGCTTTATCCTCTATTAGGGTCGTGGGGGGGTTCCCCATGCCCATCCAGGGGAGAGCTTTTCGGGCGCTGGGCAGATAGACCCAGGACAGGACGCCAATCTATCACTAGGCACACACTCACTCACACAGACACACTCTATATGGGGCAATTTGGAGAATTTAATTGACTTGATCCATGTTTTTGGACTATGGGAGGAAACCGGAGAACCCGGAGGAAACCCACACGGACACGGGTAGAACATGGAATCCATCCATCCAGATCGGGATTCGAACCAAAAATCCCCATGCTCAGGGGCAAACGTGCTAACCACTAAGCCACCGTGCTGTTCCAAATGACACGTGTGTTTCCATCCATCCATCATCTTCCGCTTTATTCTCTACTAGGGTTGGGGGGGGGGGGTCCACATTCCCATCCAGGGGAGAACGTTTTGGGCGCTGGGCAGATACACCAAGGACAGGGCGCCAATGATTTTAATGAAGCATCGTCGCGTAGGGCGGCTTCTGTTGTGGAATGCGCTTTCCCCTCAGCATTCCGCAAAACCTGGAAAGCAAATAACCTCCCAAACCGGCGTCAGGAGTCTTTTGGACGCTGTTTGGATAACCGCCGTGCCGCCTTGTGGGAATATTCAGTCTCCTGATTTGTTTACTGGCCCCGTAATCGGCTGCTCGGGCCTCAGAAGCCGCTCTAATAGCATCGCGCTTAAGAAATTGGCTCGCAATGCGTTGCAGAGAGGGAAACTATGTTTCGCTGATTTGGATGTTGAATGTTGGCGTGAGTTTAATTATAGGCTGGATCTTGGGAAAGTGGAGAGACGTCAGGTCAACATCCCTGCAGAACTCTTTAGAGAGGGAGAGGGATTCCCAGAAGTCATCATTTCTGGGGTGTGTGAGAGAGAGAGAGGGAGAGAGAGAGAGAGGGAGTTTACATGCATGTCCTGAGCTCTTATGAAAAACAAGCAGCTTTAAAGCACTCAGCTCTTGGCTGTTACAGATGAGGGGGACAGTATGTCTGATCTTTCCAAAATATGGCCCATTTGGGGGACTGGCCACGCCCTCCATCAGCCTTGTTCACCATCATGGTTACGATTTCGGACACACCTCCTATTTGCCCCACCTATTGTCCATTGATTCAGTTCCTTTCATCTATCCATCCATCACCTCCGACTTTATCCTCTATTGGGGTTGCGGGGATGGGGGAATTGGGGGGTTCTCCATGCCCACACGGACACATGGAGAACATGGAAACCACCCAGATAATTGTGTACTAATCACTGTGGTGGCATTGTGTCCGAGGAACAGCCTTCATTATTAGAACCCATCCATCGGTCCATTATCTTCCGCTTTATCCTGTACTAGGGTCGTGGGGGGTTCCCCATGCCCATCCAGGGGAGAACATTTCGGGCGCTGGGCAGATACACCCAGAACAGGACTCCAATCTATTACTGGACACACTCACTCACACAGACACTCTATATGGGGCAATTTGGAGAACTCAATTGACCTTGATCCATGTTTTTGGACTGTGGGACGAAACTGGAGAACCCGGAGAAAACCCACGTGGACACAGGGAGAACATGGAAGCCCAGATTGGGATTCGACCCGGTAATCCCTAGTGCTGAGAGGAGAACATGCTAACCACTAAGCCACATGCCACACACTGTATTAGAACATTTTGTGGATTTGATGAACATCCCACTTGAGTCCCACTTGAGTCCTCCTGCACTGATTGAGCTCATCTAATTAATCAGCTTAATAACCAGACTGTAAGTGAGCAAGCTCGGACACGTTGACACAGGACAAACTCGTCCCAGGTGATGATGGGAAAATGTGTCAGGAGAAGTACAGATAGACGTTGTACAATCGTGAATTAAATGTTCCTGTTGATCTGAGGTTCAGGCCAGTGAGAGCTAGAGCTGTGTGTGATGTGGATTTGATAGTAAATCAGTAATGCTATAGTGTTTATAATACTACAGTAATGCTATAGTGTTTATAATACTACAGTAATGCTATAGTGTTTATAATACTACAGTA
>JAFMOD010000056.1:499017-512964 GCA_019802435.1 Corydoras maculifer | reverse complement strand
GCTACAGTAATTCTATAGGGTTTATAATGCTGCAGTAATGCTGTAGGGTTTAGTCCGTAGTGTGAGTGCGCAGCAGTGATTTGTTCTTAAAGGTTTTAAGGTGTGTAGGCATGTGGCACCGCTCTACACTGTTCAGGTTTTTCTGGTAGGAGCTGTTTGAGTTTGTATTTTCTTTCCGGAGCTCATTGTTTTGCTCGTTCATAACCTGTTTGGGCTGCACGTTATCACACGCAGCCTCGTGGGTTCATGATCTAATCGCAGAGTGCCAACTGATGGCAATGCGTGTTTGAATACTGTATGTAAGATCTTACTATTCTATACTGTCCTCATTTGGTCTCAGCATGGAACCCAAAAGTTGTGACACACACACACTAACACACCCACCACTATAATACTGCCTCTATGTTATTAGAGAACATACTAAAGCGATCTTACAAAGTATGCAGAGAAACAGATGGACTACAGCAGGGGTGCTCAATACGTCGATCCCGATGGAGGTTTGAAAAAATAAAATGACGTATTAGCGCTTTTTTTTACAGCACAGTATCGGAAGCGCTTATACACACGCGCACACACACACATTCACACACAATGTGATTCATTCAGAATCTCGATCTCTATCACTGTGCAAGCCATCAGTCTGCCCCCCCCCCCCGTGTCGCTCACTGTTCCCAAAAACGGTATGTGGCGCCGCCTTCGTGCCTAAATCCGAAGCACTGCTTTCCGTAGATCTAATCATCTACATTAGATAGTTTCTGTTTGTGTTTTTGATTTTTATTTCATTGACAAGATGAGTGAAGGACTTCGCTCCAAAAGAATTAAAATACCACTTTCACGGTGGTATTTTGGGGGGTTGAATATTTTATTGCAATGTCAAACCCAAAATGCCTTTGCTTGATTTGCCAGGTCCATGCTGGGGGGGTGCAGTGCGGTGCCTGGGGGGGGCATAACAAGATATCACAGAGCATGTGATGGATTGCACATCCATTGTGTTTGGTCATTAGGGTGAACTAAAACCAAGTTTTCTCCATGCCATGTCCTTTAATTCCTGTAAAAATGGCAATCTGAAGCCGTCTTTTCTATCCTGATTCGTCAATACTTACATCCATCCATTCATCCATTGTCTTCCTCTTTATCCTCTATTAGGGTCGCGGGGGGGTTCCCTATGCCCATCCAGGAGGGAGCGTCTCGGGCACTGGGAAGATACACCCAGGACAAATGGGCAATCTATCACTGTACACACACACACACTCTATATGGGGCAATTTGGAGAATCCAATCGACTTGATCCATGTTTTTGGACTGTGGGAGAGAACCGAAGAACCCGGAGGAGACCCACGGGGAGAACATGGGGACACGGGGTGAACATGGAAACGCCATCCAGATGGGGATTCGAAATGGGAATCCCTAACACTGAGAGGAGAACATGCTAACCACTAAACCACTGTGCCGCCCCAATACTAACATGATGTGTGTAAATAGGTTTCAATATAAAAGCCTATAAAAATGATTAACCCTGGTAGATCTCGATGACCTGTCCAATGGAAAAGTAGATCTCGAGTCAGAAAAGTGTGGGCACCCCTGGACTACAGAATGTATCTATAGAACTACAAAGTCCGTCTATATGATCAGTGGAGCTGAAATGGGAGGATGTAGCTGTGTATAATGCAGTGCTTCTTGAATAGTGGGGTGCGCCCCCTGGGGGGGTGCAGTGCGGTGTTGGGGGGGGAGGCATAACAAGATATCACAGAGCATGTGATATTAAGTGTACTGAACAAACCCTCAAGAGACAACATGGAGAAATATTTAACAGAGATGGCGGAGAGAAAGGCGGAGAGAGACGAAGACAATGAGACCCACAAAAGTCAACTGAAAACTAAATGTCGAAGCTTATGTAGCGCCTGGCTTCACTGTAACTGTAACTTCACTGTAATGAAGGTGGGAGATGAAGAAAGACCGGTGTGTCTTCTGTGTCTTAAAATGTTGGCAGCAGACAGCGTGAAGCCAAATAAATGAAGGCGTCACTTAAAGACATTACACCCCGATCAGGCCGATAATCGCTTGAGTTTTTAATCATAAACGTGATTCGTAGAGCCAGCAACCACCCCGCTTTATGAAAGCTGCTTCAGAAAAACCGTGCTGCAAAACGGGCGCGTTGGAGACATCAGTTCTGTCTTCCTCAAAAAAAAAAAACTGCACAAATTGTTCATTCATTTTAGTTTTGTAGGTTAAAGTGTTAATAAATTGTCCTGAATTAATGTTGCTGATCAATTTGAATTTATTATCATTTATTAGTTTTATTTCAGGCAGCACGGTGTTTTAGTGGTTAGCATGTTCTCCTCTCAGCACTAGGGATTCCCGGTTCGAATCCCCATCTGGTTGGAGTTTCCATGTTCTCCCTGTGTCCGCGTGGGTTTCCTCAGGGTTCTCCGGTTTCCTCCCACAGTCCAGAAACATGGATTAAGTCAATTGAGTTCTCCAAATTGCCCCATATAGAGTGTGTCTGTGTGAGTGAGTGTGTGCCCAGCGATGGATTGGCGCCCTGTCCTGGGTCTATCTGCGCAGCGCCCGAGACGTTCTCCCCTGGATGGGCATGGGGAACCCCCCACGACCCTAATAGAGGATAAAGCGGAAGATAATGAATTAATAAATGAATGATTTTATTTCATTTAATTTTTCAGTATTAAATGCCAGTCAGTTCAAAAATGTTTCTCATTTAAATAAGGATTTTATTCGTTTCTGTTACAAACTAAAAAACAAAGTTAATAAATTGATTCTAAGTTGATCTATATTTCTTTCTTTTTTGTTTTCTTTATTGTTAATAAGGATACATTGTTATAAGAGAAAGGCAGCACGGTGGTTTAGTGGTTGCCATGTTCTCCTCTCAGCGCTAGGGATTTCCGGTTCGAATCCCCATCTGGGTGGAGTTTCCATGTTCTCCCTGTGTCCGCGTGGGTTTCCTCCGGGTTCTCCAGTTTCCTCCCACAGTCCAGAAACATGGATTAAGTCAATTGAGTTCTCCAAAGTGCCCCATATAGAGTGTGTCTGTGTGAGTGAGTGTGTGCCCAGCGATGGATTGGCGCCCTGTCCTGGGTCTTTCTGCCCAGCATCCAAAACGTTCTCCCCTGGATGGGCATGGGGAACCCCCCCACGACCCTAATATAGAATAAAGCAGGAGATAATGGATGGATGAATGTTATAAGAGAGGTGTACTTAGAACAAATTTAAAAACAAATCATACCCAAGTGGGCGTGTAAAAATACTTTTTCATCTCATTTTGTCATGTGTGGGGTGTGTGTGTGTGTGTGTGTTTGGGGGGGGGGTGCGAAATGTTTTCTTCTTCCTAGGGGGGGGCTCAACAGAAAGTAATTGAGAATCTCTGGTATAATGTCATTTTCTCTTATCTGTTGGTGTGGGTATAAGAACCTCCCCTCATTGCACTGTACTCGGTTGTTGACACACAAAGCAAACCATATGGTCCCTAAGCGCTCAGTTGTGCCACCTACTGCTCACATTCAACACATTCCGACTCCCTTAGAACGCCCGCTATTCCACTCATCCCTTTCATTCCACACCAGAGCTGTGAGCTGAGCTCCCATGGGTTTTTGGGTCAGGGCTATCGGGTGTCGAGCGTTTCACAACACACCTAATTCATCTGCTGACTCGACCACAGAGTGACGCGGCAGAAATATGGCCTTCTGGGTGTTTTTACATACAGAATGAGTTCTGGGTGTCTGTAGGATTTTTATATTCAGTTTTTTTTTGGTAATGAGAATGAAAAGGAGGGTCATGTGCAAATTCTATTGCTAATAATCCCTCTGACGTTTCACCAAAAGCTTTGTGAGGAAGTTTCTCTTTGAAATGCTTGATTTGATTTTAATTATAGGAGGCATGGTGGCTTAGTGGTTGGCATGTTCTCCTCTCAGCACTAGGGATTCCCGGTTCCAATCCCAATCTGGGTGGAGTTTTCATGTTCTCCCCGTGTCCACGTGGGTTTCCTCCGGGTTCTCCGGTTTCCTCCCACAGTCCAAAAACATGGATCAAGGTCAATTGAATTCTCCAAATTGCCCCATATAGAGTGTTTGTGTGCTTGTCTCTGTGAGTGAGTGTGTGCCCAGTGATAGATTGGCGCACTGTCCTGGGTGTATCTGCCCAGCGCCTGAAACGTTCTCCTCTGGATGGGCATNGGTTCTCCGGTTTCCTCCCACAGTCCAAAAACATGGATCAAGGTCAATTGAATTCTCCAAATTGCCCCATATAGAGTGTTTGTGTGCTTGTCTCTGTGAGTGAGTGTGTGCCCAGTGATAGATTGGCGCACTGTCCTGGGTGTATCTGCCCAGCGCCTGAAACGTTCTCCTCTGGATGGGCATGGGGAAACCCCCCCCCCCCGACCCTAATAGAGGATAAAGCGGAAGATAATGGATGGATTTTATTATAACTATTATTGTTTTATCTCCGTGCAGAACATTTGAGATGTCCGATCCATCCATCCATCCATTATCTTCCACTTTATCCTCTATTAGGGTCGCGGGGGGGTTCTCCATGCCCATCCAGGGGAGAATGTTTTGGGCGCTGGGCAGATACACCTAGGACAGGATGCCAATCCATCACTGGGCACACACTCACTCACCCAGACACACTCTATATGGGGCAATTTGGAGAACTCAATTGACTTGATCCATGTTTTTGGACTGTGGGAGGAAACCGAAGAACACCCTAACCCAACACCCTAACCCCTGAGCTTCCCCTCCCCATGATTATCTCATGAACTTCTGAAGAAATTATTAAGCAGCACACCGAAGAATAATCTGATATGGTACGCCATCTGGGAGGCACGGTGGCTTAGTGCCACCTTGTGGTGTTTTTTATTTTATTCATTTAATCTTATGTCACTCAGATACCAAAACGTAACTCGTCTGTTTTCACTATAATTTAGGAACTCACATTTAACTCGTCCACTAGATGGCAGTGTGTTACTGTGTTAAAACTTCAACCTTATCACCTTGTGCATCATGAATAAAAGTTCTAGATTTAATAAGCTCATGTCCTCTAGAAGACTTAAATTAAACGTTTCGTTTATTATTTTTATCAATTATTCAACCGACCATGTTGTTAGATGCCTCTTCGTGTATATTTTAATAGATGCACTTTGTAGTTCCCTGCTGTCTGTTTCTCTCTCTATATATATTTATATTTTCTCATTTACCTTGTATTTATAGACTCAGGACCAATATGGGGCCATGTATTATTTCGGTAATGGATTGTTAGTGGTGTAGCCATTAACACGTCTGCCTCTCAGCGCTGGGGATCCAGGTTTGAGTCCCAATCTGGGTGGAGTTTCCATGTTCTCCCCGTGTCAGCAACGGATTCAGTCCTGGAAAGTGTCTGCACAGCCCCTGAAACGTTCTCCCCTGATGGGCATCTACTAGGTTGGTGGTGGGGGGGGTGTTCCAGGCGCTAGGCAAATACACCCAGGACGGGGTACCAATCTATCACTGGGTACACACACACTATATAGGGGCAATTTAGAGCAGCCTCATTGACTTGAATCCATGTTTTTGGACTGTGGGGAGAACCCGGAGGCAAACCACACAGACACAGGGAAAACATGGAAACACCACTCAGATTGGGATTCGAACCTGTATCCCCAGCACTGAGGGGTGAATGCTAATTATTACATCACAAGCTCCCCCCCATTATCCATCCATCATCTTCCGCTTTATTCTCTGTTAGGGTCGCGTGGGGGGGGGGTTCCCCATGCCCATCCAGGGGAGAATGTTTTGGGCGCTGGGCAGATACACCCAGGACAGGGCACCAATCCATCGCTGGACACACACTCACTCACACAGACACACTCTATATGGGGCAATTTAAAGAATTGAATTGACATGATCCATGTTTTTGGACTGTGGGAGGAAACCGGAGAACCCGGAGGAAACCCACGCGGACACGGGGAGGACATGGAAACTCCACCCAGATGGGGATTTGAACCGGGAATCCCTAGTGCTGAGAGGAGAACATGCTAATCACTAAGACGCCATTTCATCACTGGGCACACACTCACTCACACAAACACACTCTATATGGGGCAATTAGGAGAATTCAAGTGACTTGATCCATGAACCTGGAGGAAACCCATGTGGACACAGGAAGAACATGGAAACTCCACCCAGATGGGGATTCGAACCTGGAACCCCACTGAGCACTATAGTGTTCCTTTGAATCGCTGCAGAGTAAGGACCGTTTTGGAACCTAAAATACTTTTAATATTCATTCATTCATTCATTATCTCCCGCTTATCCTCTATTAGGGTCGCGGTGGGGTTCCCCATGCCCATCCAGGGGAGAACGTCTCGGGCGCTGGGCAGATAGACCCAGGACAGGGCGCCAATCCATCACTGGGCACACACTCACTCACACAGACACACTCTATATGGGGCAATTTTTGAGAATTTAATTAACTTGATCCATGTTTTTGGACTGTGGGAGGAAACCGGAGAACCCGGAGGAAACCCACGCAGACACGGGGAGAACATGGAAACTCCACCCAGATGGGGATTCGAACCGGGAATCCCTAGAGCTGAGAGGAGAACATGCTATCCACTAAGCCACCGTGCCGCCCTACTTTTAATATTATTTAATTTAATACTTTTGACGGCACTTTCCAGCGGTAGCAGGTGGGGGGCGTTGTCTTTAAAATCCCCTGTCCACACATGACCCCGTGCTCATTTCAACTTCCCAAATCCCTCCGCTGCCCTGGTTTGCACCTCTGAAATCCAAACACTTGAGGGATTGTTTTCGAGCCGGCGTTCACGTTTTGGAGCTTTGCGGGGCTCTGCTTCAGACGGAGGCCATGTGGAGTGTAGAGTGGAGTGGCGCAAATGCAGCTCCCTCATGCGAATGCGGCGTCGCCAAATAAGGGGAGTCCATCGAAAAAGTCAGGCTCGGATCGTCCCACGGTCCCTCCTTCACTCCTCCTGCTCTGCGTTTGCCAAAACTTAACTAGAGGAGGACACTTGCAGCAGTTTGGTGATCTTCATGTCGTCCCTGCGGCGAGTTCCTCGGTCACAGTGAGTATTGATCAGTCTATCAGTTCATCCTGTCGATTGATCTGTAGCGCTCCGTTCACGCTGTTCTCTGCAGGTGCCGCCACGTTCCGTGGTTCTCACACAGCTCCCGTTTTAAAGCTGTTGTGCTGAGCAGGTCACATGGTGCGGGATTCTTCGTTTAACATTTACAATGTGAGATAACTGCGAGTTTGTGCGTCAAACCTCAGAACCTGATCATCTGCTGTTGCTGTGATTTTGAATAATCTGGATTGTGTCTCTGGTGGTTTAGTGGTTGGCATGTTCTCCTCTCAGCGCTGGGGATCCGGGTTCGAATCCCCATCTGGGAGGAGTTTCCGTGTTCTCCCCGTGTCTGCGTGGGTTTTTTCCGGGTTCTCCGGCTTCCCCCCACAGTCCAAAAACATGGATCAAGTTAATTGAATTCTCCAAATTGCCCCATATAGAGTGTGTCTGTGTGAGTGAGTGTGTGCCCATTGCCGTCCTGTCCTGGGTCTATCTGCCCAGCGCCTGAAACGTCCTCCCCTGGATGGGCATGGGGAACCCCACCACGACCCTAGTAGAGGATAAAGCAGAAGATAATGGATGGATATATGGGCGGCATGGCGGCTTAGTGGTCAGCACGTTCGCATTCCAGCACTAGGGATTCCCGTTTCGAATCCCAATCTAGATGGAGTTTCTATGTTCTCCCCGTGTCCGCGTGGGTTTCCTCCGGGTTTTCCGGTTTCCTCCCACAGTCCTAAAACATGGATCAACTGCAGATTAAGCGGAAGATAATGGATGGATGGATCTTATTATAATAGGGACTAGAGTTTTGGGGTTGTTCCCTAAACCGATCCAGGGGAGATTGTTTCAGGCGCTGGGCTGATACACCCAGGACATGGTGCTAATCCATTTCTGGACACAAACTCAATCACATAGATATACACACTATATAGGGGCAATTTATATAGGGTTTATTTAGATAGGGGCAATTGATTGGCTTGTTGATTACATCATGTATTGATATAGAACTAGAAATAGTACACAAAGTGTCTGTTTATATGTATTCACACTTGATGGTTGGGGTCAGAACACAAGCCATAATACACCCCCCCTGGAGCAGTATTGATCAGTCTATCAGTTCATCCTGTCGATTGATCTGTAGCGCTCCGTTCACGCCGTTCTCTGCAGGTGCCGCCACGTTCCGTGGTTCTCACACAGCTCCCGTTTTAAAGCTGTTGTGCTGAGCAGGTCACATGGTGCGGGATTCTTCGTTTAACATTTACAATGTGAGATAACTGCGAGTTTGTGCGTCAAACCTCAGAACCTGATCATCTGCTGTTGCTGTGATTTTGAATAATCTGGATTGTGTCTCTGGTGGTTTAGTGGTTGGCATGTTCTCCTCTCAGCGCTGGGGATCCGGGTTCGAATCTCAATCTGAGTGGAGTTTCCATCTTCTCCCCGTGTCCGCGTGGCTTTCCTCCGGGTTCTCCGGTTTCCTCCCACAGTCCAAAAAGGTGGATTCATTGTAAATTGAATGCTCCAAATTGCCCCATATAGAGTGTGTGTGTGTGTGCTCACCCAACAAAATATTGGTGTTGTGATTCTGCACACCTCTCAGCTCTGGGGATCCGGGTTCGAATCTCAATCTGGGTGGAGTGTCCATGTTCTTCCCGTGTCCATGTGGGTTTCCTTCGGGTTCTCCGTTTTCCTCCCTCAGTCAAAAAATATGGCTCAAGGTCAATTGAATTCTCCAAATGGCCCCATATAGAGTGTGTCTGTGTGAGTGAGTGTGTGCCCAGCAATATATTGGCACCCTGTCCTGGGTGTATCTGCCTAGCGCCCGAAACCTTCTCCTCTGGATGGACATAAAGAACCCCCCCCGCGTCCCTAGTACTGTACAATCTAATGGATGAATTTGTCTATGGGGCATAGTGATCTGCACGTTCGCCTCTCAGCGCTGGGGATTCAGGTTCGAATCCCAATCTGGGTGGAGTTTCCATGTTCTCTTCATGTCCAGATTCTCCAGTTTCCTTCCATCAGTCTGAAAACATGGATTCAATGGAATGCTCCAAATTGCCCCATATAGAGTGTGTCTGTGTGTGTGAGTGTGTGTCTAGTGATAGATTGGTGCCCTGTCCTGGGTGTATCTGCCCAGCGCCCGAGACGTTCTCTCCTGGATGGGCATGGGGAACCCCCCCCACGACCCTAATAGAGGATAAAGTGGAAGATAATGAATGGATGAATGTCTCTCTGTTATTGGCTGATTTCTGTTTTTTTCTTTTTACATGTTATTGTTTATTTTCGGGAGACACTCTCACCTTAAATTGCTCTTTCGGATGTAAGCGCAATGTTCTTTTATAATGAGCACTTTATAAATACGACTGCATTACTGAAAACATACGACGTTGCTGTGGTCTGTATCTCTTAGCACGTCCCCTTTACTCTGTTCTAATGGTCAGAACCCCAATAGTAGCACCACAGAGCAGGGGTTATTAGGTTGGTGCATTATTCCTATCCCAGCAGTGTCACTGAGGTGGAGACATGAAACTCCAGCAGCACTGCTGCACTAAAACCCCCTCACCACATCAGTGTCACTGCAGAACTGACAATAAACAATCCACCACCCAAATGATACCTGTTCTGTGATGCTCCTGACCAATAGAGAACAGGGGACCAACATAGTAGGGGGTATTTGGTTGGTGCATTATTCCTATCCCAGCAGTGTCACTGAGGTGTTTTAATTACCAGAATCTCTCATAATCGATAATAAATAAGCAAATCATCTATATGTTGGGTGGCACGATGGGTGGCAATGTCCCCCTGGATGGGCATGGGGAACCCCCTGAGAGCCGAGTGGAGGATTAAGTGGAAGATAATGAAATGAGATTGTTATCAGAGATGGTACCCTGGTGTAAAAGTCCCAATCCCAAATCCCAATCTGGGTGGAGTTTCCATGTTCTCCCCGTGTCCGTGTGGGTTTTCATCGTGTTCTCTGGTTTCCTCCCACAGTCCAAAAACATGGATTAAAGGTGAATTGGATCCTCTTAATTGCCCTTATATACTGTAAATGTCTGAGTGTGCGCCCAGAGACGAATCGGCGTCCTGCCCGTGTTGTTTTTGCCCAGCGCTTGAACATGTTCTCCACTGGAAGGGCATTTGGAACCCCTCCTCCATCTTTGGAAGATAATGAAGTTGAGATTAGAGTTCATGATGAGCTCTTAAAGTTATACAAGTACAAAAGAGCCTTCCCCAAAGTGTTCTCACAAAGTTGGAAGAAAAGTTCTTTATATGTATATCTGAATGTTCCTTCCATCCATCCATTCATTATCTTCCGCTTTATCCTCTATTAGGGTCGCGGGAGGTTCCCCATGCCCATCCAGTGGAGAATGTTTCCGGTGCTGGGTAGATACACCCAGGACAGGACACCAATCTATCACTGGGCACAAACTCACTTACTCACTCTATATGGGGCAATTTGGAGAACTCAATTGACTCGATCCATGTTGTTGGACTGTGGGAGTTAACCGGAGAACCCGGAGGAAACCCACACAGACACAGGGAGAACATGAAAACTCCACCCAGATGGGGATTCGAACTGGGAATCCCTAGTGCTGAGAGGAGAACATGCCAACCACTAAGCCACTGTGCCACTCTCCATCCATTATCTTCCTTTTTATCCTCTATTAGGGTCGCGAGGGGGGGGGGGTTTCCCAATGCCCACCCAGGGGAGAACGTCTCGGGCGCTGGGCAGATAGACCCAGGACAGGACGGCAATCTATCACTAGACACACACTCACTCACACAGACACACTCTATATGGGGCAATTTGGAGAATTCAATTGACTTGATCCATGTTTTTGGACTGTGGGAGGAAACCGGAGAACCCGGAGGAAACCCACGCGTGGTTGACACTAACTATTAATCTATGTCTTTTTGTCTTTCTTTTCTCCAACACTATTACATCTAAAATTGCCCCCATATTGTGTGTCCAGCTATTGGTTTGTGCCCTGTCCTGGGTGTATATATTTACTAGTGTGTGTATGTGTTTCCTCTGTGGGGAAAATAGATCAGTGTACTATGTAGGGGTGTTAATACTTTAGTCCATACATTGTGTACTGAACATATATTCATTCATTCATTATCTCCCGCTTTGTCCTCTTTTAGGGTCGTGGGGGGGTTTTCCATACCCATCCAGGGGAGAACGTCTCGGGCGCCTGGCAGATACACCCAGGATAGGGGGCCAATCCATCGCTGGGCACACACTCACTCACACACACACTCTATATGGGGCAATTTGGAGAATTCAATTGACTTGATCCATGTTTTTGGACTGTGGGAGGAAACCGGAGAACCCGGAGGAAACCCACGCAGACACGGGGAGAACATGGAAACTCCACCCAGATGGGGATTCGAACCGGGAATCCCTAGTGCTGAGAGGAGAACATGCCAACCACTTAGCCACCGTGCCGCCCGTACTGAACATATAATTCATGTAATACACACTTGTATATGATCTCGTGCGTTAGAACCACAGTGATGGCCAGGGGCGTCGTTAGACCTGGGCTTTCGGTGCTAATGAGAGCAGCCTCTCCTCCAGCAGCGGGAGCGAACAACGGAGTCACCGTCAGCTGTTTGTGCTTCCAAACTCTGTGTGTGTGTTTGTGTGTGTGTTTGATGGAGACAGATTTTTGTCTCCAGTATCAGGAGTAAAATTACCGTAATAACTGTATGTTGGCTGTAAGGAGCAGCTTCTCAGCTTTCATAAGGTGCAAACTGTCGCAAAGTTACGGTATTTAAAGCAAAACCTTAAAACTCTCATCTGTGACCGACTCGTAAAACAGATTCAGGCTTTTCTGCTGAAGCTCAGGTTCATTTATTCAAACATTATCAACCAAAAGCATCATTTATTAGAACCGAATGTGCTCCCCACTGCTGACAGACATATTTCATGTCATTTCATTTAATCCAATATAACTAATAAAGGTCAGCATGTTCTCCTCTCAGCAGTAGGGATTCCTGGTTCAAATCCCCATCTGGGTGGAGTTTCCATGTTCTCCCCATGTCTGTGTGGGTTTCCTCCGGGTTCTTCGGTTTCCTCCCACAGTCCAAAAACATGGATTAAGTCAATTGATTTCTCCAAATTGCCCCATATAGAGTGTGTCTGTGTAAGTGAGTGTGTGCCCAGTGATGGATTGGCATCCTGTCCTGGGTCTATCTGCCCAGCACCCGAAACGTTCTCCCCTGGATGGGCATGGGGAACCGCCCTGCGACCTTAATAGAGGATAATGCGGAAGATAATGAATGAATAAATAATTAATAAATCAGGGCGGCACAGTGGCTTAGTGTTTAGCATGTTCGCCTCTCAGCACTAGGGATTCCCGGTTCGAATCCCAATCTGGGTGGAGTTTCCATGTTCTCCCCGTTTCCGCGTGGGTTTCCTCCGGGTTCCCCGGTTTCCTCCTACAGTCCAAAAACATGGATCAAGGCAATTTAGTTCTCCAAATTGCCCCATATAGAGTGTGTCTGTGTGAGTGAGTGTGTGCACAGTGGTAGATTGGCGCCCTGTCCTGGGTGTATCTGCCCAGTGCCCGAAACGTTCTCCCCCTCCCCCTGCGTGACCCTAGTAGAGGATAAAGTGGAAGATGATGGATGGATGGATCTTTATAACAGGGCGGCACGGTGGCTTAGTGGTTAGCACGTTCTGTAAAGCGGAAAGTGCGCTTTTTAAAGAGGACAGAGGGGGAATAAGGGATCTGGGCTAAAGCCCCTGATGTTTCTAAACCCTAAAAATGCCCCCGGTGGTGGCTGAACATGCAGCAGCCAGGAAAGCAGACGCATTGGCGTGACCTTGTGTGAGAGCACCCCCAGCCCCCTCTGCAGTGTAATGGGTTCCAGGTTCCCTCCATCACTCTCAGTGTCATGTTGCACTGCTGCCTCTTCCGTGCTAAACTCTGAATCTCTTCCCACTCTCGCGCCGTGCGCTTTGTTTTCCCACGGCCTCTCTGACTTCTTCGAGTCTGAACATGGCGAATGTAATGTGTGTGTTCGGAGACTTCCCTGAGTTTTACACACACACATGCATCAGCACAAGGTCTGGGGCCACGGCCCCATGTGCAATTCAACAGAAGATTAGGACGTGTTAAAGCGCTTTCCAAAGCTGTGCTGCAACTGCTGACTAAGCATCAATCTCTTCCCTCCTCCTCAGCTAATACTCACATGTTACTGTTTTACACCTTTAAATCTGAACAGTCCACAACGACCAGAACCGAAGCGGTGTGGTGCAATTCGTGTCAATGCAATCATGTCTAGTTGGCTTTGCTTACGTGTAATATATATATATATATATATATGTATGTATATATATGTCTAAGGTCGCAGGGAGAACGTTTCGGGAGCTGGGCAGATACACCCAGGACACCCATCTAAATTACACCCATCTATCACTGGGCACACACTCACTCACACACACACTCTATATGGGGCAATTTTAAGAATTCAATTGTCTTGATCCATGTTTTTGGACTGTGGGAGGAAACCGGAGAACCCAGAGGAAACCCACACGGGGAGAACATGGAAACTCCACCCAGGTTGGGATTCGAAGTGGGAATCCTTAGTCCCTAGTGCTGAGAGGAGAACATGCTAACCACTAAGCCACATGCATGTATACATATATATATATTATGTAAGTATATATATGTATTTAGTCATTTAGCAGATGCTTTTATCCAAAGCGACTTACAAATGAGAACATTACAAGTCCGAAGTTATGAAGTTATCTATTTATCTATCTATCTATCTATTGCCCCCCCCCCCCCTGCGGATAAAGTGGAAAATAATGAATATATATACAGTGGGTTGCAAAAGTATTCATACCCCTTGAACTTTTCCATATTTTGTCA
>JAFMOD010000056.1:450227-466697 GCA_019802435.1 Corydoras maculifer | reverse complement strand
TATAAACATGTAATTATGGTGAAGTTTACAGAATGTAAATCATTTAGTTTTGAAGTAAAACAATGTAATGGTTAGCTTAATGTTAGGTTAATGTTAGGTTAGTAGTATAGGTGAGGTTTGGTGATGTGTGTGTATATGCCTTAGTTCTGGTGTAAAAAATGGGGCTATATGTAGTAAGAAGTGAAGTGTGCATATGCTTCGTGTGTGTGTCTTTGCTTGTGTGTGTGTGTGTATACAGATCTATACTGTATAACTTTGTTGTTCTGTGTATGTGGTGTGAAAGTATGAAAGAGTTCGTCCCTGTGTTTATAGTGTGTGTGTGTGTGTGCGCGTCTGTGTGTGTGTATACATGTATATTTCTTTGCTACTCTTGTGTTGTGGTGTGAAAGTATAAAAGTGTGTGAGTGTGTGCACATACGGTAAAGAGTGTGCACACACATATAAACATGTAATTATGGTTAAGTTTACATAATGTAAATCATTTAGTTTTTAAGTGAAACAATATATAATGGTTAGGTTAATGTTAGGTTAATGTTAGGTTGGTAGTAGGTTAGTAGTATAGGTGAAGTTTGGGTTAGTTTTTACAGTAAAGTCCCCCAATACACTAAAACAAGTGTGTGTGTTTGTGTGTGTGTGTGTGTGTGTGCGCGCGCACACGCTCCTTTACAGATGTATATCTAACTTTGTTGCTCTGTGGTGTGAAAGTGTATAACAGGAGGTGGACGTAGTAAAAGGGCAGGTGTGTGTGTGTGTGTGTGTGTGAGTGATGTGTGTATATATGCCTTAGTTCTGTTGTGTTGTAAAAAAATAGGGCTATATGTAGTAAGAAGTCAAGTGTGCATATGTTTCGTGTGTGTGTCTTTGCCTATGTGTGTGTGTGTGTGTGTGTGTATACAGGTATATATATCTTTGCTGCTCTGTGTTGTGGTGTGAAAGTATAAAAGTGTTCATCCCTGTGAGTGTGTGTGTGAGTGAGTGTGTGCACATACAGTAAAGAGTGCACACACACATATAAACATGTAATTATGGTAAAGATTACAGAATGTAAATCATTTAGTTTTAAAGTAAAACAATGTAATGGTTAGCTTAATGTTGGGTCAATATTAGGTTAGTAGTAAAGGTGAGGTTTGGGTTAGTTTTTACAGTAAAGTCCCCTCAATGCACAAAAACAAGTTTGTGTGTCCGTGTATGTGTGTGAAAGTGTATAACAGGAGGTGGACGTAGTAAAAGGGCAGGTGTGTGTGAGTGTGTATACAGATGTGTGTATATATAACTTAGTTCTGTTGTGGTGTATAAAATTAGGCGAATATGTAGTAAAAAGTCAAGTGTGTGTGTATGTATGTTTCGTGTGTGTGTCTTTGCCTGTGTGTGTGTGTGTGTGTGTGTACAGGAATATACTGTATATCTTTGCTACTCTTGTGCTGTGGTGTGAAAGTATAAAAGTGTTCGTCTCTCTGTGTGTGTGTGAGTGTGTGAGTGTGTGCACATACAGTAAAGAGTGCACACACATATAAACATGTAATTATGGTAAAGTTTACAGAATGTAAATCATTTAGTTTTTAAGGAAAACAATGTAATGGTTAGCTTAATGTTAGGTTAGTAGTAGGTTAGTACTATAGGTGAGGTTTGGGTTAGTTTTTACAGTAAAGTCCCCCCAATGCACAAGTGTGTGTGTGTGCGTTTACAGGTGTATATATAACTTTGTTGCTCTGTGGTGTGAAAGTGTATAACAGGACGTAGTAAAAGGGCAGGTGTGTGTGTGTGTGTGTGTGTGTGAGTGATATGTGTGTATATATGCCTTAGTTCTGTTTTGTTGTAAAAAAATAGGGCTATATGTAGTAAGAAGTCAAGTGTGCATATGTTTCGTGTGTGTGTCTTTGCCTATGTGTGTGTGTCTTTGCCTGTGTGTGTGTGTGTGTGTGTGTGTGTATACAGGTATATATATCTTTGTTGCTCTGTGTTGTGGTGTGAAAGTATAAAAGTGTTCGTCCCTGTGAGTGTGTGTGTGAGTGAGTGTGTGCACATACAGTAAAGAGTGCACACACACACATATAAACATGTAATTATGGTAAAGTTTACAGAATGTAAATCATTTAGTTTTGAAGTAAAACAATGTAATGGTTAGCTTAATGTTAGGTTAATGTTAGGTTAATGTTAGGTTAATGTTAGGTTAGTAGTATAGGTGAGGTTTGGGTTAGTTTTTACAGTAAAGTCCCCTCAATGCACAAAAACAAGTGTGTATGTCCGTGTGCGTGCATGCATGTGTGTGTGTGTGTGTGTGTGCGCGTGTGCCTGCCCACCAGGCCATTTTTCTAACAGGAAGTCCACCAGGCGGCTTTGTTTATTCCAAAAGCGAGATCTTAGCCGAAATGACCCGGGCGCGCTCACGTCCTGCGCGGAACATGAATAAAGATGGCTCCCGCTCCTTTGTGTGCTGTAATGAAGCGCATTCATCTCCAGACCGGGGCGCTTCACATCAAACGGTGCCATGTGGACGTGGAGGGTAGTTCGGGGCGGCTGCAGGTGACTGCTAACGAGACCTCGGTGACATGTGACCGCAGTGCCGCTCATCGGCCTCCGTGCGCTTTCTAATGAAAGGACCAGATTCTACCCCCCCGTCCCCATCCCCATCCCCATCCCCTGTGTCTGCCGTCTCCACAACTCTGCATCACGCGCGGAACCTGCAGTGTAGACCGTGACGGCTGATGCTGACCAGGCTCCTCGTGCTGGCTGTTTATTTTGCTTTCCCCCCTCCTGCCCCGTCCGTTGCCCCTCGCTTGCCATACCAACAAAACGGCTCTTAGAGCCTAATCTACAGGAAGGAGCGAAGATATGTAAATATGTCTCGGCCTTAATGAGGGATGAGTAATCGCAGGGCGGCTCTGAAGGTTCCTCTGTGCCACTGTTCAAAGACCATCGTAAATAATGGTAAAACACGCCAGGCTTCGGGTTTTATTAGCGCCGGTCACGGTTTTTGAGCCGGAAAGATTTATGTGTGGGTATAAAAAAGCAGATTTTTAACAGTCTTGCCTAAATTCTTATTTCTTTAGCTCTTAGGAGTCATTAATTCATTCATTCATTATCTTCTGCTTTATCCTCTATAAGTGTCGCAGGGGGGGGGTTCCCCATGCCCATCCAGGGGAGAACGTTTCGGGCGCTGGGCAGATACACCCAGGACAGGGCGTCAATCTATCGCTGGGCACACACCCACTCACACAGACACACTCTATATGGGGCAATTTAGAAAACTCAATTGACTTGATCCATGATTTTGGACTGTGGGAGGAAACCGGAAAACCCGGAGGAAACCCACGTGGACACGGGGAGAACAGGGAAACTCCACTCAGATGGGGATTCGAACCGGGAATCCCTAGCGCTGAGAGGAGAACATGCTAAGCCACCCTGCCGCCCTGTTAGAGGTCATTTTTTAATCTGCTCTCTCTGCTCTCTCTGCCTTCCACAGAGCGTCAGCTTTGCGGCTCCATGGCCAGCTCGGGCTCCCTCTCCTTCGGGGTGACGGGCATCAGCAAGGAGCTGGCCGACCTCCGCCAGCTCATCCAGTTCCCCGAGGAGATCGCCAGCATCCTGACCGAGCAGGAGCAGCAGCTGTATCGGCGTGTTCTACCGCTCGACTACCTGTGCTTCCTCACGCGCGATCTGGCCAATCCTGAGTGCCACAAGAGCCACCCGCACCTCAAGGTGTCGCTCTCGGCCCCGGTCATGCCCACTCAGAGCAGCCAGCACAATGTGGTGGAGGACCTGGTCACCCGCTTCAACGAGGTCAGATGTTAGAGCTTGTTTACTTATTCAGTGATACATAACATTTTATTAAGATATATTTTAAATCAACTTTAGGACATCCCCCCCCCCCCTTTCTCTTGCTCCACTTATTGTCCATGTTCTCAGTTCCACTTCCTGTAAAGACGGATTTTGTAGTTCTCCAATTCCAGACTGTAGTCCATCTGTTTGTTCTACAGTACATACTATGTACGTCCGCTTTACTCTGTTCTAATGGTCAGAACCCCAATAGTAGCACCACAGAGCAGGGGTTATTTGGTTGGTGCATTATTCCTATCCCAGCAGTGTCACTGAGGTGGAGAAATGAAACTCCAGCAGCACTGCTGCACTAAAACCCCCTCACCACATCAGTGTCACTGCAGAACTGTAAATAAACAATCCACCACCCAAATGATACCTGTTCAGTCAATAGAGAACAGAGAACCAACAGGGGACTTACAAACACAAGAGAACAGATGGACTACAGTGGGGCGGCACGGTGGTGTAGTGGTTAGCATGTTCTCCTGTCAGTGCTGTACAGAGAACAGATGGACTATAGGGTCTTCAGGTTCTCCCACAGTCCAAAAACATGGTTCTAAGGTGAATTCTGCACTAACACCCCCTCACCACATCAGTGTCACTGCAGAACTGACAATAAACAATCCACCACCCAAATGATACCTGTTCTGTGATGCTCCTGACCAATCGAGAACAGAGAACTGCCTGGCCCTGAAGGAGGATGAGTCCTCCACTGAGCATCAGTCCTCTCAAGGTTTCTACCTCAAGTGAGGGGTTCTGGCTTAGAACACTGTAAAGCTGCTTTGAGACAATGTACTTGTGGCATAGAGGGGAAGGCGGAGCCATCGACAATGGATTAGAGATGATCAACGTACCTGCCGAGGCTCAGTCTGATAAACGCGTGCACCCTTTAGAACCTGGAACAGCCCATGTCACCAAAACATTGGTTTTTACATGTGTATGTTTAAACACTGTATAAATGATCCATTCCTGAGCTTGTGAAATCCATTCTCCGGTCCTTATTCGTACCCACTCTGTTAGAGAGCTATTGTGAAAAGTGCTTTAAATAAATCAACGTGAACTACATTTACATTACATTTGATCATTTATTGGACGCTTTTAACCAAAGTGACTTACAAGGTGAACACAGGGTTCATCACAACATCCCTGGAGCAATGAGGGTTAAGGGTCTTGCTCAAGGACCCACATTGGTAACTTCAGTGGACCTGGGATTTGAACCCCCAACCTTCAGATAACCCAACACCGTAACCACTGAGCTACTAAGTCCCTATTAGAACTAAAACTAACAGGGGACCAACAAAAAAGAAATTATAAAAAGAATTATAAAACACGGTGGCTTAGTGGTTAGCATGTCCTCCTTTCAGCACTAGGGATCCACCTTGGGTTCGAATCCCCATCTGGGTGGAGTTTCCATAACACGTGTCTGTGTGGGTTTCCTCCGGGTTCTCCAGTTTCCTCCCACATTCCAAAAACATGGATCAAGGTCAATTGAATTCTCCAAATTGCCCCATATAGAGTGTGTCTGTGTGAGTGTGTGACCCTAGTAGAGGATAAAGCAGAAGATAATGGATGGATAAAGTGAGTGTGAGTGAGTGTGTGCCCAGTGATAGATTGGCGCCCTGTCCTGGGTGTATCTGCCCAGCGCCCAAAACATTCTCCCCTTGATGGGCATGGGGAAGCCCCCCCACGACCCTAATAGAGGATAAAGCGGAAGATAAAGGATGAATGAATTATAAAAGTACAAAGTCCATCTAGATGGTAAGTGGAGGAAATAGAGAGCATAAAGGGGGCGGGTCCAAACTTTTGCCTGGATCTGGAGGTTTTGTTCGTATATTATAATAAAGTAATATACAATACATGTTGAGAAAGAACCCAAATGTAGGAACATGCTTGTATAAACTTTAGGGGGGTGTGCTCAGGCTGGTTGTGGATGATGGTGTGCTTAGTCGCAACCAACTCCTCACGTCGTGTCCTGAAGCCACACTCTGCATGTTTAATAGATTTTCTGGATCGGAGTCTCGGCTGAACGCTTTTAAAATATATTTTGCGTTTTAATCCCAGGTCCAGCTGTAATTGTGTTGTCTTGAGAAAACATGTTATTTCTTTTAATCTCCTTAAAACCTCTCAGTGGATCTCCATCCACTCAACAGCGAAATCACGTCTTAACACCCCCCTCCCTCCCATTGCCCAGTGACTGGCGCCCTGTCCTGGATGTATCTGCCCAGCGCCTGAAACGTTCCCCCCTGGATGGACATGGAGACCCCCCCCCCCCGCGACCCTAGTAGAGGATAAAGCGGAATGAATTATAAAAGTACACAGTCCAAAAACATGGATCAAGTCAATTGAGTTCTCCAAATTGCCCCATATAGAGTGTGTCTGTGTGAGTGAGTGTGTGCACAGTTATAGATTGGTGCCCTGTCCTGGGTCTATCTGCCCAGCGCCCGAGACGTTCTCCCCTAGATGGGCATGGGGAACCCCACCGCGACCCTAATAGAGGATAAGCGGGAGATAATGGATGGATGGATGTTGAGGGAGAACCCAAATGTAGGAACATGCTTGTCTAAACTTTAGGGGGGTGTTTAATCCCAATTCCAGATGTAATTGTGTCATCTTGAGGAAACATGTTGTTTCTTGTAATCTGGTTAAAAGCTCTCAGTGGGCTCTTATTCCACTCAACAGCGTTTCTGTATGACCAAGTCTGATCCCTGATGTTAATGTTTTGCTGGGACTTGAGGGAAGAAAACACGGCTTACCCCCCCCAACCCCCCAAACCCCCCCTCCCTGTTCCCAGTAATAGGTTGGCACCCTGTCCTGGGTGTACAAAGTCCATCTATATGGTAAGTAAAGGAAATGGAGAGCAAAAAGTGGGCGTGTCCAAACTTTTGCCTGGAACTGGACGTTTTTTCTGTGTATTATAATAAAGTAATATACAATACATGTTGAGGGAGAGGGCGGCACGGTGGCTTAGTGGTTAGCATGTTCTCCTCTCAGCGCTAGGGATTCCCGGTTCGAATCCCCATCTGGGTGAAGTTTCCATGTTCTCCCCGTGTCCACGTGGGTTTCCTTCGGGTTCTCCGGTTTCCTCCCACAGTCCAAAAACATGGATCAAGTCAATTGAGTTCTCCAAGTTGCCCCATATAGAGTGTGTGTGAGTGAGTGCCCAGCAATGGATTGGTGTCCTGTCATGGGTGTATCTGCACAGCGCCCGAGACGTTCTCCCCTGGATGGGCATGGGGAACCCCCCCCACGACCCTAATAGAGGATAAAGCGGGAGATAATAAAATGAATGAAAGGGTCGTGTGGGGGGTTCCCCATGCCCATCCAGGGGACGTCGAATCCCCATCTGGGTGGAGTTTCCATGTTCTCCCCGTGTCCACGTGGGTTTCCTCCGGGTTCTCCGGTTTCCTCCCACAGTCCAAAAACATGGATCAAGTCAATTGAGTTCTCCAAGTTGCCCCATATAGAGTGTGTGTGTGTGAGTGAGTGAGTGCCCAGCGATGGATTGGTGTCCTGTCATGGGTGTATCTGCACAGCGCCCGAGACGTTCTCCCCTGGATGGACATGGGGAACCCCCCCCACGACCCTAATTGAGGATAAAGCGGAAGATAATGGATGGATGGATGTTAAGGGAGAACCCAAATGTAGGAACATGCTTGTCTAAACTTTAGGGGGGTGTTTAATCCCAATTCCAGATGTAATTGTGTCATCTTGAGGAAACATGTTGTTTCTTGTAATCTGGTTAAAAGCTCTCAGTGGATCTCCATCCATTAAACAGCGTTTCTGTATGACCAAGTCTGATCCCTGATGTCAATGTTTTGCTGGGTCTTGAGGGAAGAAAACACGGCTTACCCCCCCCCCCCCATCCCCCCACATCCCCCCTCCTGTCAAACGGATTTTGGAAATTCTAGCGCTGAGGTAAAACAGTAATCGTGTGAATGTGAGCTGCGGCAGGATCTCAGTTTAGTTCCAACATGAGAAAAGTGGATCCTCTGGAATATTTGTTTAGTCTGCGTTGCCTGCTGTAGCGGCTGCGTGTGAGCGTTGCGCCGCTCGCCCGGGTGGAGCGTGTTTGGATTAAGGAAATCGGATTTGACAGAAAGTGAGGAAATGGGGAGGATGGATTTGGATTCGTCGTGAGGATCATGGTCACACTGTATAAACCCAAACATGGATTATTGTGTTTTCTAATGCTGCCCTATATCAGAAACCTGCGGCGCCGAATGAAAGGTCCAGGTTTGGACGTGGACGTGCATAGCGTATGAGTGATGTCATAACGTTCTTGTATCAGCCAGCGTTGGTTTTTGGAACAGCGGGCGGATGTGTGCTGTGTGTGGAGTGTGTTTGGCAGCGCTCCTCTGGAGTCGTGACCTCGGTGAAACTTCAAAGTGGTCGATGTCTTACATCACGCCGCTCTGCGCTGACAGGTCGTCCGCGTCGCCAACCGACGCGAGTTCATTTCCAGACCCAAAAGCCTCGTCAGTCAGTCGTAACTACATCATCCAATGAAAATGAAAACAGCTCAATCCCAATTCAACATGGAATTCCAACTCCACTCCGCGGTACCTTCACGTCTAGAAAAACGATTACAGACTTTAATGCGACGATAATTGTCTATGAAACAAACATTATTATTACTATGCAATACATTTAATCCATCCATCCATTATCTTCCGCTTTATCCTATATTAGGGTCGTTAGGGGGTTGCCCGTTTCAGGCGCTGGGCAGATACACCCAGGACAGGACACCAATCTATCGCTGGGCACACACTCACTCACACACAAACACACTCTATATGGGGCAATTTAGAGCATTTAATTGACCTTAAAACCATGTTTTTGGACTGTGGGAGGAAACCGGAGAACCTGAAGGAAATCAATGCAGGCATAAGGAGAACATGGATCCCCAGGGTGTAGAGACGAACATGCTAAGCACTAAGCCACCGTGCCGCCCAATAGTATGCAATTTATTCTTCCATTATCTTCCGCTTTGTCCTCTATTAGGGCCGCGGGGGAGGGGCTCCCCATGTCCATATAGGACAGGACTCCATACACCCAGGACAGGACGCCACTCTATCAATGGACACACACTCACTCACACACACACTCTATATGGGGCAATTTTGAGAATTCAATTGACCTTGAGCCATGTTTTTGGACTGTGGGAGGAAACCGGAGAACCCGGAGGAAACCCATGCGGACACAGGGAGAACATGGAAACTCCACCCAGATTGGGATTCGAACCGGGAATCCCTAGCGCTGAGAGGAGAACATGCTAAACACTAAGCCACCGTGTCCACTCAATGTACTTATATAGTTTCCATTTGTTAAATACGGGTCACAATCAGTACATTAGTGTCCTACCCTGTTGATGCTGCCAGGCCGCTCAAGGAGGATGAGTCCCCCACTGAGTCTTGGTCCTCACAAGGTTTCTTCCTTAAATAACAACATAACAGGGAGTTTTTTCTTGCCACTGTCGCTTCATCTTGCTCTTTGGGGGTTTAAAGGCTTTTAAATCTGTAAAGCTGCTTCGTGACAATGTACTGTTGTAAAAAGCGCTATATAAATAAATGACTTTGCTGCAAGTGGACGTTATTTAATTTGAAATTTTTATTTTTAAACTTTATTCTTGTCCCCTGCGAGTTGCACCACTTGAAAGTCGTCCTGGCGATGTTGACGTACTCCTGATGTGATGTTTTCAATCACGATTAATCGCAGAACCGTTGAAGCGTCCCAGGCCTGCTCTTCGGACCCGTCTCCTCGCCTGCGATGCAGATCACAGACCTGTCTTGTTTGCAGTCACGGCACGGCTGCGTGATCTGCAGGATAGTGTTACGTGACTGCGGCTCATTCTTACTTCGTGTACTCTGATGGCCTCTGCAACCTGGCATCCACATTGTTCCTAGATGGAATTTCCTCTTCTTTGCCAGGCATGTTCTGTCCTTCCTCAGCTTCAGCCCCTTATGAGACTAACTTTTGGAAGCGGGTTGGAAAACATTGTCGTGTATTCACTCCGTTATCCAGCTGTCAGATCTGCACTAGGACGTCTTGTGAACCCCACGCCAGTCTTGTGTGTAAGCTCAGGCTGTTGTGCGAACGCTGGGCTCTGGTGCAAAAAATCCGTCATGTGGTGTTTCTTTCTTTCCTTCGAATGGAGGGAATCTGGCTCGTGGTTTAATGCACGATCTACAAAATAAGCACAAAATAATATGGTAGTTATCGTTGCGAGATGTAAACTTTGCGTCTGCACCCTCGTTCATTTCATGGCGCTCATCCACAGTTCATGAATCTGCAGCTTTAACTTCCTTCTTTCTTTTGTTTTTAAAATTGATGTCACATGCTTAGTGGTTGGCATGTTCTCTCAGCACTAGGCATTCAGGTTCGAATCCCAATCTGGGTGAAGTTTCCATGTTCTTTCCGTGTCCGTGTGGGTTTCCTCCGGGTTCTCCGGTTTCCTCTTACAGTCCAAAAACATGGATCAATTGAATTCTCCAAATTGCCCCATATAGAGTGTGTCTGTGTGAGTGAGTGTGTGCCCAGCGATAGATTGGCATCCTGTCCTGGGTGTATCTGCCCAGCGCCTAAAACCTTCTCCCCTGGATGGGCATGGGGAACCGCCCCGCAACGCTAAGATAGGATGAAGCGGAAGACAATGGATGGATGGATGGACGTTCTTGTGCACGGCGGCACGGTGGCTTAGTGGTTAGCATGTTCTCCTCTCAGCACTAGGGATTCCCAGTTCGAATCCCCATCTGGGTGGAGTTTCCATGTTCTCCCCGTGTCCGCGTGGGTTTCCTCCGGGTTCTCTGCTTTCCTCCCACAGTCCAAAAACATGGATTAAGTCTAGTGAATTCTCCAAATTGCCCCATATAAAGTGTGTCTGTGTGAGTGAGTGTGTGTCCAGAGATGGCGCCCTGTCCTGGGTGTATCTGCCCAGCGCCTGAAACGTTCTCTTCTGGATGGGCATGGGGAACCCCCCAGCGCCCCTAATAGAGGATAAAGTGGAAGATAATGAATGAATGAATGAATGAAAACTGATGTCACCAGTATTTCCACTTTCCCTAAATTTCCCTTTGGGATCAATAAAGTATCCATCCATCCGGCTCTCCAGCATGTCGGTTTATCTTCGCTTTCGTAGTGACGGTACAATTAAGAAAAGCACAGAAGGCATTTACTAAATCTCTTAATTCTTAATTTATGGGTGTGTTTGGGGCGTAACATGCAATGAACCAATTATTGTGTCACGTTGCCTTTAATATCAATCCATCCATCATCTTCCGTTTTATCCTCTATTAGGGTTCCCCATGCCCATCCAGGGGAGAACGTTTCGGGCGCTGGGCAGATACACCCAGGACAGGACGCCAATCTATCACTGGACACACACTCACTCACACAGACACACTCTATATGGGGCAATTTAGAGAATACAATTGACTTTGATTCATGTTTTTGGATTGTGGGAGGAAACCGGAGAACCCGGAGGAAACCCATGTGGACAACATGGAAACTCCACCCAGATTGGGATTCGAACCTGGAATCCCTAGCACTGAGAGGAGAACATGCTAACCACTAACCCACCGTGCCGCTATTGCCTTTAACATCCATCCATCCACTTTATCCTCTACTAGGGTCGCGGGGGGGGGGATTTCCCATGCCCATCTAGATAGACTCAGGACAGGGCGCCAATCTATCACTGGACACACACTCACTCACACAGACACACTCTATATGGGGCAATTTGGAGAACTCAATTGAGTTGATCCCTGTTTTTGGACTGTGGGAGGAAACCGGAGAACCCGGGGGAAACCCACGCAGGCACGGGGAGAACATTGAGAACATGTTTCGGGGGCTGGGCAGATTCACCCAGGACATCACATGTTTAAGGTTTGAACTAAATCATATACGGAGATCTTGGGGGACTCGTCCTCCTTGTCCGGCCGGGATGGGGCCCCGTGCTCGTAGTCCTTGTTAAAACTCCAGCAGCAGCATTTTGGATGAGCGTTTTGTGTTCGTGGGACTAAGCTGCAATAGAAAATGTGTGTGGCATGCAGCAGATGTGATGTAGCTTCTAAAATATGGCTGAAAATCGTTCACTGGTCTGTGTCTTTTAATTATACACTTTATTATATCGTTATGAAGTGGAGGCCAGAGGCGTCCTGCGTCCAACAGCATGGTGTTACATCAGTACACACCGCCAAACAACCTGAATCCAGGTTGGAAATACAATCCGAAGGCCGTTGCTTCTCATTGTGTGCTGGGTCTGACATACGCGAGAGTTTTCTTCCTGCGGGGGCGACGTTACAAACGACGGAAGCCGATTTTGCAGCCTGTCACTGAATGCGTGAAGAAACCAATTAATCCTCCGTTGGTTTTAATAACATTTGGATGGATGTGTTTACATTCTTGCAGAAATGCCATATTAGTCTTATTTCTTTAACCTAAGCGTTTAGAATAGGTGTGTCCACACTTTTCTGGCCCGAGATCTACTTTTTCCAGTGGACAGGTCATCGTGATCTACCAGGATCAGATTTAATGTTAGTATTGGGAGGGGGGGCACGGTGGCTTAGTGATTAGCATGTTCTCCTCTCAGCACTAGGGATTCCAGGTTCCAATCCCAATCTGGGTGGAGTTTCCATGTTTTCCCCGTGTCTGCGTGGGTTTCCTCCGGGTTCTCTGGTGTCCTCCCACAGTCCAAAAACATGGATCAAGGTCAATTGAATTCTCCAAATTGCCCCATATAGAGTGTGTCTGTGTAAGTGAGTGTGTGTCCAGTGATAGATTGGTGCCCTGTCCTGGGTGTATCTGCCAGCACCCGATCTTCTCCCTTGGTTGGGCATGGGGAACCTCCCTGCGACCCTAGTAGAGTATAAATCGGAAGATAATGGATGGATGGATGTTAGTATTGGAGGGTTGCCATTTTCACCGAAATTGCTCTTTTATTAAGCACACTGCACCATATGACATGAAAAGAACTTAGTTTCAGTTCAGCCTTTGGCTGAAGGACATGACACGTTTCCCCTAAATGGACCCCCCCCCCCCCCCCCAAAAAACACACACACACACACGAACGAGCAAACACACACAGCATAAAACACAAACGTACAACAATCCCTGTGACCCGCATTCCCCCAAACAGAACATGAACGTTAAGAAAACCATAAAACCTAGAACACATGGAACCCGGCTGCAAGGTATACTGGGAAGTGGTAATAATAATAATAATAATAATAATAATAATAATAATAATAATTGGTGGTAGTTATGGTACGTAACAGAACGCCAGTCGATTCCATTGACCCGCCCATCTTTATAAACAGTTTGAATGCAACGTACATTTAAATGATCAAAATCAAATTACCGGGGAGTGGTAGCTCAGTGGTTAGGGTGTTGGGCTATCAATCTGAAGGTTGGAGGTTCAAATCCCAGGTCCACTGAAGTTACCAATGTGGGTCCTTGAGCAAGACCCTTAACCCTCATTGCTCCAGGGATGTTGTGATGAACCCTGTGCTCACCTTGTAAGTCGCTTTGGATAAAAGCGTCCAATAAATGACCAAATGTAATGTATATGTAATGGCACCGGACCCCTATTACTGCCCCTTCCACATAAAGTGGGCCCATTCTCTCATGGACCCACCAGAGGTGGTTCGGGCATCTGGTTTGGATGCCAGATGCCACCTGGAAGCCGCCGTAATGAGGTCTCGCTACTGGCATGATTAATCAGGAGGGAACCCCCGGGACGACCAGGACAAGATGGAGAGATTATATGTCTCAGTTGGCCTGGGAACGTCTCGTTAAGCCCCCCAAAAGAACTAAAGTCCATCTGTTAGTTTTACAGTACATACTGTGTACGTCCCCTTTACTCTGTTCTAATGGTCAGGACCTTAATAGTAGCACCACAGAGCAGGGGTTATTTGGTTGGTGCATTATTCCTATCCCAGCAGTGTCACTGAGGTGGAGAAATGAAACTCCAGCAGCACTGCTGCACTAAAACCCCCTTACTGCATCAGGGTCACTGCAGAACTGACAATAAACAATCCACCACCCAAATTAATCAGGAGGGGACCCCCGGGATGATTATATCTCTCACTTGGCTTGGGAAGGTCTCATTGAGCCCCCCCAAAGGACTAGAGGACTAGGGAGGTAGTCTTGTCTGTGCTCCGACCTCTGCCCCCCCGAACTCGGAGCCGGACAAGCGGTGGAAATGATGGATGAATTTTTGAAACATTTATTCATTATCTTCCGCCTCATCCTCTATTAGGGTCGTGGGGGGGGGGGTTCCCCATGCCCATCCAGGGGAGAATGTTTCGGACGCTATGCAGATACACCCAGGACAGGGTTCCAGTCTATTACTAGACACACACTCACTCACACAGACACACTCTATATGGGGGAACTTGGAGAATTCAATTGACTTGATCCATGTTTTCGGACGCAGACACGGGGAGAACATGGAAACTCCTCCCAGATGGGGATTCGAACCAGGAATCCCTAGTGCTGAGAGGAGAACATGCTAACCATTAAGCCACCGCGCCGCCTTTGTTTGAAACATTAAACACTTTATTGTCTTTATTTCTCTGCATTTAATAAGGGATGAAAGAGATGGCTGTGGGTCTTGTTGCTGCCGTGGTATTGACATGTTGACATCTTTTCCCTCTGTAGGTCAGTTCCTGGGTGACTTGGCTCATTCTGACTGCGAGCTCGATGGAGGAGAAGAGGGAGGTCTTCTCGCACCTCGTTCATGTGGCCAAGTGCTGCTGGAATATGGGAAACTACAATGCAGTAATGGAGTTCTTAGCCGGTCTCAGGTATAACTGCTTATCCCGTCATGAGAGAGAAGGACACACACTATTTGGCCAAAAGTATGTGGACGAAAGGTCATGACGTGTGATGTAACATTTAAGGAAATAGCGTCCCATTCAATTCCATTTCCAAACCATGGACAGATAGAACCATCCTCTACCCATCCATCCATTATCTTCCTCTTTATTCTCTACTAGGGTCGTGGGGGGGTTCCCTATGCCCATCCAGGGGAGAACATTTTGGGCGCTGGGCAGATAGACCCAGGACAGGGCGCCAATCTATCACTGGACACACACTCACTCACACAGACACACTCTATATGGGGCAATTTGGAGAATTCAATTGACTTGATCCATGTTTTTGGACTGTGGGAGGAAACCGGAGAATCCGGAGGAAACCCACGCGGACACGGTGAGAACATGGAAACTCCACCCAGATGGGGATTCGAACCGGGAATCCCTAGAGCTGAGAGGAGAACATGCTAACCACTAGGCTACTTGTGATGCTTTAAAGTTTAAAACTTTATATAATGTTCTTGGGGCATCATGGTGGTTTAGAGTTTCTATGTTCTCCCCGTGTCCGTGTGGGTTTCCTCCGGGTTCTCCGGTTTCCTCCCACAGTCCAAAAACATAGATCAAGGTCAATTGAGTTCTCCAATTTGCCCCATATAGAGTGTGTTTGTGTGAGTGAATGTGTGCCCAGTGCTAGATTGGCACCCTGTCCTGGGGTTATCTGCTGGATGGGCATGTGTATGGGCATCCCTGGATGGGCATGGGGAACCCCCCCCCCCCCTCGTTGCCCTAGAGGAAGATAATGGATGGATGGGTAATGTTGTTTGTCTTTTTGTTGCTCCTCAGATCTCGCAAGGTGCTAAAGATGTGGCAGTTCATGGAGCAGGCAGACATCGAGACAATGCGGGGCTTGAAGGACGCAATGGCTCAACACGAGTCCTCCTCCGAATACAAGAAGGTGGTGAACCGCGCCCTCAACATCCCTGGCTGTAAAGTAGTGCCCTTCTGTGGCGTATTCCTCAAGGAGCTCAGCGAAGCTCTCGACGGAGCGGCGAGTCTGATTGGACTACGGCCGGCTTACGAATCTCAAGAGGACGCGATTGAGGTGAGAGCAACGTGATGACCGTCAGAGGAAGCGTCTCTGCGTCGAATGAATGTTTGATGAAAAATATTATGGTTACTGTGATTTGTTTATTCATTTATTTATTTGTTTATGAGTGCCTAACGTTTTTAAGACACAAACTGTACTAGTCAAAAGTTTGGACACGCCCCCTTCTTGCTCCATTTTCTCCACTTAACATATAAATGTAGTTTTACAATTACAGAGTGTAGAAGATCTAATTTTATTATCTTCCAATTAATCAATTGCGGGGGTTCCCCATGCCCATCCAGGGGAAAAGGTTTCGGGCGCTGGGCAGATACACCCAGGACAGGACCGAATCTATCGCTGGGCACACACCCACTCACACAGACACACACTATATGGGGCAATTCAGAGCAGCCAATTCACCTTGAATTCATGTTTTTGGACTGTGGGAGAAAACCGAAGTGAAAACATGAAAACTCAAACCTGGATCCTTAGAAGAGAACGTGCTAACCACTACACCATCATGCCTGCCCCCTGTTGTCCATCTGTGTTCTTGTTGTTGTTAGTCCCCTGTTGGTTCTCTGTTCTCTATTGACAGAACAGGTATCATTTGGGTGGTGGATTGTTTATTGTCAGTTCTGCAGTGACACTGATGTGGTGAGGGGGTTTTAGTGCAGCAGTGCTGCTGGAGTTTCATTTCTCCACCTCAGTGACACTGCTGGGATAGGAATAATGCACCAACCAAATAACCCCTGCTCT
>JAFMOD010000056.1:432596-449226 GCA_019802435.1 Corydoras maculifer | reverse complement strand
CAGTGACACTGATGTGGTGAGGGGGTTTTAGTGCAGCAGTGCTGCTGGAGTTTCATTTCTCCACCTCAGTGACACTGCTGGGATAGGAATAATGCACCAACCAAATAACCCCTGCTCTGTGGTGCTACTATTGGGGTTCTGACCATTAGAACAGAGTAAAGGGGACGTACACAGTATGTACTGTAGAACTAACAGATGGACTACAGTCTGGAATTGGAGAACTACAAAGTCCATCTTTATAGGAAGTGGAGCAAAAAAGGGGTGTGTCCAAACGTTCGACTGGACACACATCATGTTACATCATGTTAGAAAATCCATCCACTATGGACTATGATTGTGAGGGGGGGTTCCCCATGCCCATCCACAGGAGAATGTCTCGGGCGCTGGGCAGATACAACCAGGACAGGACGCCAATCTATCGCTGGACACACTTAGTCACACAGACACACTCTATATGGGGCAATTTGGAGAATTCATTTGACCTTGATCCATGTGGGAGGAAACCAGAGAACCCGGAGGAAACCCACGCAGACACGGGGAGATCATGGAAACTCCACCCAGATGGGGATTCGAACCGGGAATCCCTAGCGCTGAGAGGCTTTGTAAATTAAATTCAGGACTTTTGTGTTTTCTTCAGTTCGTGTCCGATTACAGCGGCCAGCAGAACTTTCTGAAGCGGGTCGGGCCAGACGGACTGCACAACAGCGAGAAGGAGGCCACGGTGAGCAACATCCTGCAGACCATCCGCAGCTGTAACCGCAGCCTGGAGGCCGACGAACCGGAGGAACCCTTGAAAGACAAGAGCAGGAACCAGTGAGTCTGTTCTCTCACACGTCGTGCCTCATCCTTCAAATGTTAGATTGTGTTCTTGATGGCGGCTCATCTATAGCAGTTGCCCTCGACTGACCCTTTGTGTTTAAAGGTGACGGTGTTCCATTCTTAACTGGCATTGAACTCTGTTATTTATTGATCCTTCATTTGTTCTATTTTGGGTGACCGCTGAGACCGTTTTGCTTGTGGAACCCACAGGGCTGTGAAGGACGTGTCCGGCTGCCCTGAGTCATTATGTAACCAACCGATGTACCCCCCCCCCCCCCACACACACACACACCTGCCCCTCTACATCAACCTCTGTTGTTTAAGAAAAAACTGCAATTAAACGTCCAAAGATCAGATACCATTGAATTGGGTTCTGGGCACAGTGGTGTAGTAGTGTAGCATGTTCTCCTCTCAGTGCTGGGGATCCAGGTTCGACTCCCAATTTGGGTGGAGTTTCCATGTTCTCCCTGTGTCCACGTGGGTTTCCTCCGGGTTCTCCAGTTTCCTCCCACAGTCCAAAAACATGGATTGAAGGTGAACAGGGTGCTCTAAATTGCCCCTATTTAGAGTGTGAGCATTTGTGAGTGTGCTAAGCAGTGTTTAGTGTAGGGGCTGGCACATTTACCTGTCAGTGCTGGGGATCCAGGTTCGAATCCCCATCTGGGTGGAGTTTCCATGCTCTCCCCGTGTCCACGTGGGTTTCCTCCGGGTTCACCGGTTTCCTTCCACAGTCCAAAAACATAGATTTAAGATGAACATGGTGCTCTTAATTGCCCCTATTTAGAGTGTAAGCGTTTGTGAGTGTGCCCAGTAGTGTTTAGTGTAGTGCACGTTAGCACGTTCTCCTCTGAGTGCTGGGGATCCAGGTTCAAATCCTGATCTTGGTGGAGTTTCCATGTTCTCCCTGTGTCCATGTGGGTTTTCTTCATGTTCTTCAGTTTTCTTCCAAGGTCCAAAAACATGAATTGAAGGTAAACAGGGTGCTCTAAATTGCCCCTATTTAGAGTGTGAGTGTGCCCAGTAGTGTTTAGTGTAGTGGTTAGCATGTTCTTCTCTCAGTGCTGGTGTTCCAGGTTCGAATCTCAATCTGGGTGGAGTTTCCATGTTCCTGTGTCCACGTGGGTTTTCTTCCACAGTCCAAAAACATGGATTGAAGGTAAACAGGGTGCTCTAAATTGCCCCTATTAAGAGTGTGAGCATTTGTCAGTGTTTCGAGTAGTGTTTAGTGGTTAGCACGTCCACCTCTCAGCACTGGGGATCCAGGTTTGAATCTGGGTGGAGTTCCATGTCCTCCCCGTGTCTGCGTAGGTTTCCTCCAGGTTCTCCGGTTTCCTCCCACAGTCCAAAAACATGGATCAAGGTCAATGGAATGCGCCAAAGAGTGTGTTTGTGTGGGTGAGTGTGCTTAGTGATAGATTGGCGCCCTATCCTGGGTGTATCTGCCCAGCGCCTGAAACATTCTCCACTGGATGGGCATGGGGAACCTCGCCCCACACGACCCTAATAGAGGATAAAGTGGAAGGTAATGGAGGGATGGACCAAAATTCAGTGTTATGATCAAGGGTCAAGGGTCTTGTCAGGAGTCCACATTGACATCTGATTTCAACCAACAACCTTCAGATTGATAACCCCACCCCGAAATGTTCTCCCCTTAATGAGCATGGGGAACCCCTCCCACGACCCCAGGTCGAGACAATGAGCCGAGAGGAGACTCAAGTATCACAAGAGATAAGATTTATTTTCTGTTTGCGCTTAAACAAACTCTTGTATGAATCTGGACGGAACGAATCGGCTGATTATTAATGCGCCGTCATCCGTCGCTCTGGCTGGAATCAGTCATTCTCAGTGTTCGGGATCTCGAGAGAGAGAGAGAGAGAGAGAGAGAGAGAGATGTAATATTCATGAGTTTGTGTGAAACGAGCCAGTTCTGTGGTTCTGTAAACTCAGCTGGACTCTTCTTGGTTTGCTTTGTGTGATGAGGCGCTCGCGTTAACGCTGGGGCAAACAAACAAAAACAATAGAATAGGTTTGTTTTAAAACGTTGGTTTCTTCGTCATTATATTTCTTTCCATCCATCCATTATCTTCCGCTTTATCCTCTAGGCGCTGGGCAGATACACCCAGGACAGGGAGCCAATCTATCGCTGGGCACACACTCACTCACACACACACACTCTATATGGGGCAATTTGGAGAACTCAATTGACTTGATCCATGTTTTTGGACTGTGAGAGGAAACCGGAGAACCCGGAGGAAACGGGGAGAACATGGAAACTCCACCCAGATGGGGACTCGAACCAGGAATCCCTAGTGCTGAGAGGAGAACATGCTAAGCACTAAGCCACCATTACGTTTCTTTTTGGTCATTTTGCAGATATTTTCATCCAAAGCGACTTACAAGTATCCAAACTTCAGAATCAGAATACTTTATTAATCCCCCCCCCCTCAAAAAAAAAGCAGTTCCCATTAGTCGTGTTTATATGTACAAAAGGGGAAATAAAAAATGAACCATAAATGCAGTGAATTTAAACTAAAAGTACTGAAAATACACAGTAAAGTAAAAGTAAAGTGGCATGTGTAGAGCATGTATCCATCCATCCATTATCTCCCACTTTATCCTCTATTAGGGTCGTGGGGGGGGTTCCCCATGCCCATCCAGAGGAGAACGTTTTGGGCGCTGGGCAGATACACCCAGGACAGGGCGCCAATCTATCACTGGGCATACACTCACTCACACAGACACACTCTATATGGGGCAATTTAGAGCAGCCAATTCACCTTGAATTCATGATTTTTGAGAACCTGGCGGTAACCCACGTGGACATGGAGAGAACATGGACTTGTATGCCTTCAACCTTGTGGGAACAGTTAGGGGAAGGCTGTTCTGTTCAATAAATAGCATTCCTGGTTCGAATCCCAATCTGGGTGGAGTTTCCATGTTCTCCCCATGTCTGTGTGGGTTTCCTCTGGGTTTTCCGGTTTCCTCTCACAGTCCAAAAACATGGATCAAGGTCAACTGTATTCTCCAAATTGCCCCATATAGAGTGTGTGTGTGTAAGTGAGTGTGTGCCCAGTGATAGATTGGCGCCCTGTCCTGGGTCTATCTGCCCAGCACCCGAAACGTTCTCCCCTGGATGGGCATGGGGAACCCTTCCCCCCGCCGACCCTAATAGAGGATAAAGCGGAAGATAATGGATGGATGGATGTTTTTTAAATGTACAGTGTTTGTGGTGACCAAACGTCTCCACCCTGATTTCATCAGTCCTCTTGGTTCTGTTTCAGAGCTGTTGTGCATTAAGATGCTGTTTTGCCAATCTTTTACTGGCCAGCTGCCATATTGTTTTTGGCATCGGGGGCTTTTTCCCTCAGCAGTCCTCCCTTTAAAGCGTTTGGTTTCTGTGAACTTAAAAGGCTTTTAGGCTGACGGAGGCCTGTAGGTCACAGACGTTTGCTTGTGGGATTTATGTCTTTGAGCATTAAACAGTCTGAAATAAGACGCCTACTTCTGAGACAATCAGCTTTCATAAAGGAACTTGTTTGCAAACAGTGAGGTTCTAATTATTTGGAGATTGTCTTTGAAGGCCTTCAAGAATAATGAGATCCATCCATCCATCCACCCATCCATCCACCCATCAATCCATCCATCCACCCACCCACCCACCCACCCATCCATCCACCCATCCTTCCACCCATCCTTCCACCCATCCTTCCATCCATCCACACACCCACCCACCCATCCATCTATCCATCCACCCATCCTTCCATCCATCCACCCCACCCACCCACCCACCCTGCCCACCCATCCACCCTGCCCACCCATCCACCCATCCATCCATCCACCCATCCTTCCATCCATCCACACACCCACCCATTCTTCCATCCACCCACCCCGCCCACCCATCCAGTCCTTCCTTTAAAGCGTTTGGTTTCTGTGAACTTAAAAGGCTTTTAGGCTGACGGAGGCCTGTAGGTCANATCCATCCATCCACCCATCCTTCCATCCATCCACACACCCACCCATTCTTCCATCCACCCACCCCGCCCACCCATCCAGTCCTTCCTTTAAAGCGTTTGGTTTCTGTGAACTTAAAAGGCTTTTAGGCTGACGGAGGCCTGTAGGTCACAGACGTTTGCTTGTGGGATTTATGTCTTTGAGCATTAAACAGTCTGAAATAAGACGCCTACTTCTGAGACAATCAGCTTTCATAAAGGAACTTGTTTGCAAACAGTGAGGTTCTAATTATTTGGAGATTGTCTTTGAAGGCCTTCCAGAATAATAAGATCCATCCATCCACCCATCCACCCATCCATCAATCCACCCACCCACCCACTCACCTATCCATCCATCCACCTACCCACCCATCCATCCATCCACCCATCCTTCCATCCATCCACCCACCCACCAATCCATCCATCCATCCATCCACCCACCCACCTACCCACCCACCCACCCACTGGCCTGGTTTGCATGTTCGTTTCTCAGTGCTAGGGATTTCTGGTTTGAATCCCAATTTTGTTCCTCCAGGTTCTCCAGTTTTCTCCCACAGTCCAAAAACATGGCTCACGGTCAACTGAATTCTCCAAATTGCCCCATATAGAAAGTGTGTTTGTGTGTGTGCTTCTGTGAGCAAGTGTGAGTCCAGTGATAGATTTGCTTCCTGTCCTGGGTTTATCTGCCCAGCGACTGAAATGTTCTCCCTCCTCCGGCACTATGGCATGATGGTTATCATGTTTACCTCTTAGCACAAGGAATCCAGGTTTGAATCCCGATCTGGGTGGAGTTTCCATGTTCTCTTTATGTCCGAGTGATTTTTCTCCTGGTTCCATGTCCTGAGTATATCTGCTCAGCGCTCCCCCGGATGGGCATGGAGGAAACCCTGGGACCCTAGCCCCTGGTATAGGATTAAGCCGAAGATGATGTCATGATGATGTCAGAATGAGATGATGTCAGTGAGATCCGTGAGACGTTGATGCTGGAGCTTTAAAATGACCCAAACTAGTTTGTAAACTCTTTACATTAAAGACAGTATCATTACATTCTAGTGTGGGGTTTAATTTGAGGGTTGTGGGTTCAAATCCTAGCTTCATTGATGTTACCAATGTGGATCCTTGAGCAAGACCCTTGAACCTCATTGCTCCAGGGTTGCTGTGGTCAAGTCGCTAAAATCAGGAGTGTGTTGATTTGATTTTTGTTCAGATTATATTTAGCAGAGGCTATTATCCAAATCAACTTACAAATTGAAGAACACAGGGATGATACAGCACCCACTGGAGCAATGAGGGTTAAGGATCTTGAGGGGGGGACCTCAAGGACCAACATTCTTAGCTTCAATGGACCTGGGATTTGAACCACCAACCTTCTGATTGAAAGCCTATTGCTCTAACCAGTGAGCTACCACAACTCACACCAGAACGTAATGATACTGAGTGTACATAATAGTTTGGATCGTTTTAATGCTCCAGAATCAACGTCTCAAAGATCTCAATGACATCATCTCATTATCTTCTGCCTAATCCAATACCGTCTTCACAGCCGAAGCATATGCACTGCTGCTGACAATAGAATACATAGAAAACTGTTCCCACCCCAATTACCCCATCTGTACAGACTCGAAATCCTTGGAATCCACAAGCCTTGGAATCACTAAAGACAGACCACCCCATCATTTCTGAAATACTCGCAAAAGTTAACCTATTACATAAACATAGATACCAGATAGTCTTCTGCTAGATCCCAGGACACTGTGGATTCACAGGAAACGAAAGGGCTGATGCCCTCGCAAAGAAAGCATCAACTAATGAGATCACCAGGCTACCTATCCCACCTTCAGACACTTTCTACACCGTAAAGCTCTTCATCAAATCCAAATGGCAAAAAGAATGGGACCAAGAGGTTGGGGTAGCTCAGTGGTCAGGGCGTTGGGTTATCAACCTGAAGTTTGGGGGTTCAAATCTCAGGTCCACTGAAGATACCTGTGTGGGTCCATGAGCAAGACCCTTAACCCTCATTGCTCCAGGGGTGTTGTGATTAACCCTGTGCTCACCTTGTAAGTTGCTTTGGATAAAAGCGTCCAATAAATGACCAAATGTGATGGAAATATGTAAGAAACTAACAACAAACTGCATGAAATCCAACCATCGTTAAACTCATAGACACCTGATGACAAAAGACGATATACCATCCTGTCAACCATGTGACATCCCAATAACACTGACTGCTTATAACCATGTACGCCAATGTTACTACCACGAAAATAACATAAGACCTTTTGTTAAAACCCCACCAAAGCAGATACTAAAGTTACCAACTCATCTTAACCTCTATTATCAAATTTGATACTTGTGTGGCGGAGTTTCCATGTTCTCCCCGTGTCCGCATGGGTTTCCTCCGGGTTCTCCGGTTTCCTCCCACAGTCCAAAAACATGGATCAAGTTAATTGAGTTCTCCAAATTGCCCCATATAGAGTGTGTTTGAGTGAGTGAGTGTGTGCCCAGCGATGGATTGGCGCCCTGTCCTGGGTGTATCTGCCCAGTGCCCGAGATGTTCTCCCCTGGATGGTCATGGGGAACCCCCCCCACGACCCTAATAGAGGATAAAGCGGAAGATAATGAATGAATGAATGAATACTTGTGCAGCTAATCAAAATCTCCTCATCATGCAACAATCTTTAGAAATGTAACTTGATTGAATACCATAAAAACAAAGTGTATGCTACTATGCTACAAATAGCCAAATATGGGCTGAAGTGGCAATAAAACCCCAATAATCAAACAAACTGCTTAATCCGATAACAGGGGCTAGGGTCCCAGGGTTTCACCCATGTCCATCCACAGGAGAACATATCAGACGCTGGGCAGATACCCTCACGACATGAATCCATGGTTTTCATGGACCTGGGACACACACACAAACTATAGGGGGCAACTTCATCATTCAATTATTTATTCATTAGCTTTCGTCTAATCCTCTACTTGGGTCGTGGGGTGGGGGTGTTGTTTCGGACGCTGGACAGGGCGCCAATCTATCACTGGACACACACTCACACAAACACAGCCAAACACTCTCTATTTGGGGCAATTTGGAGAATTCAATTGACCTTGATCGATGTTTTTGGACTACGGGAGGAAACTGTAGAAACCCGGAGGAAGCTCCCGTGGACACGGGAAGAACATGGAAACTCCACACAGACACACACACACAGACACACACACACACACACACACACACACACTATATGGGGCAATATATTATTCAATTATTCATTCATTATCTTTCGCTTAATCCTCTTTTAGGCTCGTGGGGGGGGAGAGTATTTCGGGCGCTGGGCAGATACACCCAGGACAGGGCGCCAATCTATCACTAGACACACACTCACACAAACACAGCCAAACACTGTCTATATGGGGCAATTCGGAGAATTCAATTGACCTTGATCCATGTTTTTGGACTATGGGAGGAAACTGTAGAACACACACACACACACACTATATGGGGCAACTTCATCATTCAATTAATTATTCATTAGCTTTCGTCTAATCCTCTACTAGGGTCGTGGGGTGGGGGGAGAGTATTTTGGGCGCTGGGCAGATACACCCAGAACAGGGCGCCAATCTATCACTGGACACACACTCACTTACACAACCACACTCTATATGGGGCAATTTGGAGAATTCACTTGACCTTGATCCATGTTTTTGGACTACGGGAGAAAACTGTAGAACCCGGAGGAAGCTCACATGGACACTGGAAGAACATGGAAACTCCACACAGACACACGCACACACACACACACTATATGGGGCAATTTATCATTCAATTATTCATTCATTATCTTTCCCTTAATTCTCTTTTAGGGTCGTGGGGGGGAGAGTATTTCGGGTGCTGGGCAGATACACCCAGGACAGGGCGCCAATCTATCACTAGACACACACTCACACACACAGACACACTCTATATGGGGCAAAGGACATGGTTGAATCCATGATTTTCATGGACCTGGGATTTGAACCCACAACCTTCAGAATGCAGGCTCCTCAGGTTATTTTGGTCGTATCATTTTGTGATTGCTGACGGTCTCATGTCTTCCTCTGTAGATTTCTCGTCGGCGATCTTTCTGATTCCGAAGGGGATCTGACGGAACAGCCCCCAGAATCCGAGCTGCAGAGCCCTGAGGAACGTGAGGGCGCGTTCCGCCACGGCACCGAGCTCATACCCTGGTACGCGCTTTCGCTTCCTACCGACGTCCACCGCTTCCTGCTGCAGGGAGCGACGGTCATTCACTACGATCAGGAGAGTCACCTGACCTCGCGCTGCCTGCTGCGCCTGCAGCCCGACAACTGCACGCTAACGTGGACCAAACCTCCGAGCAGCGCCAGCGTTCGGACCAGAGGCGCCGTCCTCGAGCCGGTCCCTCAGGGCCTGGCGGGCGTATGCGGACTCGCCGAGGGCGTCCTGGACCTAAGCGCAGTCAAAGCTGTGTTTATGGGACACCCGGGCGTTGACATCAATGTGGTGCGTCTGCAGCATAAGCTGTGCGGCCTGAGCATCGAGGAGAACGCGCTCACACTGCTCTACGGTCTGCACACCACGGACAACAGGCTGCTCCACTTTGTGGCCCCGGGTCACACGGCCACCATGCTGCACGAGGGGCTGCAGGAACTGATCGGCGCCATCCAGAAGATAAGGAGGTTCCCTGACCAACGGCTGCAGTGGCTGCGCAAGCAGTACGTCAGCCTTTTTCAGGTACGTCCATCCATCCATTACCTTCTGCTTCATCCTCTATTAGGGTCACGGGGGGGGGGTTCCCCATGCCCATCCAGGGGAGAACGTTTCGGGTGCTGGGCAGATACACCCAGGACAGGACGCCAATCTATCACTGGGCACACACTTACTCACAAACACTGTATATGGGGCAATTTATCATTTAATTATTCATTCATTAGCTTTTGCTTATTCTCTACTACGGTGGGGGGGGTGGTTGGAACGTTTTGGGCGCTTGGCAGATACACCCAGGACAGGACGCCGTCTATTGCTGGGCACACACACACACACACACACACACACACACACTAAATGGGGCAACTTCATCATTCAATTATTCATTCATTAGCTTTTGTCTAATCCTCCACTAGGGTCGTGTGTGTGTGGGGGGGGGGTTGTTTTGGGCGCTGGGCAGATACACCCAGGACAGGGCTCCAATCTACCACTGGGGACACACTCACACAAACACACTCTATATGGGGCAATTTGCAGAACTCAGTTGACCTTGATCCGTGTTTTTGGACTACGGGAGGAAACTGGAGAACCTGGAGGAAATCCATGTGGACACAGGGAGAACATGGAAACTCCACACAGACACACACACACACACTATATGTGGCAATTTATAATTTAATTATTCATTCATTATCTTTCGCTTAATCCTCTTTTAGGGTCATGGGGGGGGAGAAGGTTTCGGGCGCTGGGCAGATAGACCCAGGACAGGGCGCCAATCTATCACTGCGCACACACTCACTCACACAGACACACTCTATATAGGGCAATTTGGAGAACTCAATTGACCTTGATCCATGTTTTTGGACTACGGGAGGAAGCTGGAGAACCTGGAGGAAACCCATGTGGACACGGGGAGAACATGGAAACTCCACACAGACACACACACACACACACACACACACACATTATATGGGGCAATTTATCATTCAATTATGCATTCATCAGCGTTCATTTATCCTCTACTAGGGTCACGCGTGTACACCCAGGACAGGGCGGCGTCTATTGCTGGACACACACACACACACACACTATATGGGGCAATTTATCATTTAATTATTTATTCATTATCTTTTGCTCAATCCTCTACTAGGCTCGTGGGGTGGAGAGCGTTTCGGGCGCTGGGCAGATACACCCAGGACAGGGCGCCAATCTATCACTGGACACACACTCACTCACACAGACACACACACACACACACACACACACACACACACACACACACACACCTATAGTGTGACTATAAAGGGGCAATTTAAAGCAGCCAAATTTACCTTCAATCCATGTTTTTGGACTGTGGGAGAAAACCAGAGAACCCGGGGGAAACTCCACCAGATTGGGATTCGAACCTGAATCCCTAGTGCTGAGAGGAGAACATGCTAACCACTAAGCCACCATGCTGCCCACTCTGTAATCTATCTTTCTTTAAATGTGCATCACTTCTTTAATAGGAGGATGGGAAATTTGAAGGACCAACACTGGCCCAGGCCATCGAGCTGTTCGGGGGACGGCGCTGGAACATGGGTTCAACCTGCCGGAACTCGGAAAAGAGCAGCACTCAGAAGAACAGCCCGCTGGGCATCACCGCCAACACTAAGAAGAAGAAAAAAGCCCTCGTGAGGGTAAGTCCTCTATGCTGAGCATGTGGTTTCTCTCTGTAGCCTCTCCTGACTGATCTCCATTTGTTGGTTTATTCAGGGAGACAGCGGAGACGGAACTGATGACGAAATGATCTCACGAAAGACCAAAAGCTGCAAGGAAATAGTAAACAGGAGGTGTTCCGATCCGTTAGACGGCGTGGAGCAGGAGGAGAACGGTGAGGAGTCGCAATACAGCTGTGTGTGTTTTATGTACACGGGACTGTAGTTGGTTCCACATGCCCATCAGGGGAAAACGTTTTGGGTGCCGGGCAGATAGACCCAGGACAGGGCGCCAATCTATTGCTGGAGACACACTCACTCACACAGACATACACTATATGGGGCAATTTGAAGAACTCAATTGACTTGATCCATGTTTTTGGACTGTGGGGGGAAACCGGAGAACCCGGAGGAAACCCACGCGGACACGGGGAGAATATGAAAACTCCACCCAGATTGGGATTCGAACCTGGATCCCCTGTGCTGAGAGTCTAATGTGCTCATGGGGGGGGATTGGGGCGTTCTCCATGCCCATCAGTGTAGAACGTTCCATGCGTTGGGCAGATACACTCAGGACAGGGCGACAATTAATAGCTGGATACTCACTCAAACACTCTGTATGGGGCAATTTAGGCAGCCAATTCACCTTGAATCCATATTTTTGGATTGTGGGAGGAAATCAGAGGACCCAGAGGAAACCCACGCAAACACAGGGAGAACATGGAAACTCCACCCAGAAAGGGGTTCGAACCGGGATCCTCAGCACTGAGAGTCTAATGTGTTCATGGGGTGATGGGGGTCAGTCGGTGGGTGGGTGGGTGGGTGGATGGATGGATGGGTGGACGGAAGAATGGGTGGGTGTGTGGATGGATGGGTGGATGAGTGGGCAGGGTGGGTGGGTGGGGTGGATGGATGGGTGGATGGATGGAAGGATGTCCATCGGGGAGAACGTTTCAGGCGCTGGGCAGATACACCCAGGACAGGACACAAATCCCTTGCTGGGGACTCACACTCACTCACACAGACACACACACACTATATAGGGGCAATTTAAATATGGGCTATTTAGAGCAGCCAATTCACTTTGAATCCATGGTTTTGGACTGTGGGAGGAAACAGGAGAACCAGGATAAAATCTCAGCAGGCATCTGGGGGACATCAACACGTCTCTGAGAACGTATAAATGTACCATTGAAATACATCTGACCCTAATTAGTACATAATTAACTTAATTAACATCAAATTCCATCCATCCATTATCTTCCACTTTATCCCCTATTAGGGTCGGGGGGGGGGGGGGGGGTTCCCCATGCCCATCCAGGGGAGAACGTTTCAGGCGCTGGGCAGATAGACCCAGGACAGGACACCAACCTATCGCTGGACACACACTTACTCACACACACACACTCCATATGGGGCAATTTGGAGAGTTGAGGGTAACTTTATCCATGTTTTTGGACTGTGGGAGGAAACCGGAGAACCTGGAGGAAACCCACGTGGACACGGGGGAGAACATGGAAACTCCACCCAGATTGGGATTCGAACCGTGAATCCCTAGTGCTGAGAGGAGAACATGCTAAACCACTAAACCATTATTACATTGAATGTAATAATGTCAGTGTTAATAAACAGGAACGTGATGAATGATCTAAATGTTCTCATGTCTTCTCCTTTGTACTTCACTCTGTAGAGGACTCCAGCCCTTTTGGTACCCCGGGTTCCTTATCTGCCTTCAGCACCAAAGCCCATTCCCCTGGATCCTCTTCCTCCTCGTCCTACTCCTCTCCCTCCAGTTTCTCCGTTGCAAACAGCTGCACCCCTGTTCACTCGCACTCCCCCCCCGTCCTCCTGTGCACTGCGAAAGGCCAACCTGGGTAAGACCCCCAACACTGTGCTATGAACTGAGAGCAACAATCCAGAAAAATACTTAGGACTGTTACAGTATGTTTAAGAAGTACTGTATTTAATTTGTTGTTTATTATCATTCATTCATCCATTATCTTCTGCTTGATCCCCTACTAGGGTTGTGGGAAGGGGGGGGGGGTTCTCCATGCCCATCCAAGGGAGAAGGTTGCTGGTGCTGGGCAGATACACCCAGCCAATCTATCACTGGGCACACACTCACCCACACACACACACACACACACACACTCTATATGGGGCAATTTATCATTCATTCATTCATTATCTTTTGCTTATTCATCTACTACGGTTGGGGGGGGGTTGCCCCATGCCCATCCAGAAGAGAACGTTTTGGGTGCTGGGCAGATACACCCAGGACAGGTTGTCAGTTCATTACTGGGCACACACAGACGCACTCTATATGGGGCAATTTACCATTCATTCATTATTTTCCACTTTATCCTCTACTTCGGTTTGGGGGGGGCATCCATGAGGGATCGTATGGGCAGATACAGCCAGGACAGGGCACTAATCTATCGCTGGGCACACACACTCACACAAACACACTCTATATGGGGCAATTTATCATTCATTCATTATTTTATGCTCAAACTGCTACATCGGTTGTGGGGGTGGGGGGTTCCCCTGCCCACCCAGGAGAGAATGTTTTGTGTGCTCTGCAGATCCAGCCAGGACAGGGCGCCAATTCATTACAGGGCACATTCACTCACTCATTCATTCATTATCTTCTGCTTTATGTTCTACTTGGGTTGTGGGGGAGGGTCCCATGCCTATTTAGGGTAGAACGTTTTGGGTGATGGGCAGATACACCCAGGACAGGGCGCCAATCCAAAACAGGGCACAAAACATACGCACACTATATGGGGCAATTTATCATCCATTTATTCGTTATTTTTTGCTTATCCCTCTACTAGGGTCATGGGGGGGTTCCCCTTGCCCATTCCCAAGGCGCCAATCTATTGCTGGACACACTCACTCACTACTACACACAGTGTGTGTGTCTGTGTATGTAGGATCACAGAAAGAATGTTCGGATCCTGTGACAGTTGTCCTCTGTCCTCAGGGCTTGGAGCAGCAGAAGCTGGCATGGCCGGGGTAAAGGTTATTCGCGTGGATTCCAGAACCTGATGATGTCTGATAGCATCATGAGCTTCGTGGAGTTCGTGGAACTCTTCAAGTCTTTCAGGTGATCGATCAGAAACCGAATCACTGCGTACTGTCTCTCAGTCGGGGCACTGTGTGAACTTACCTGTGTTTTAGCATCCGGAGTCGGAAGGATCTGAAGGAGCTGTTTGACATGTACGCCGTGCCCTGCAGCCGCTCGGGCCCCGACTCTGTGCCCCTCTACACCACGCTGAGGATCGACGACAAAATAACAGGACTCCAGCCTGATTTAGGTGTGTACAGTACATCATCTCATAATATTATCTTCTCTAGAACCCTCTACAAGGGTTTCCCATATCTATCCAGGGGAGAACGTTTCGGTCGTTGGGCAGATACACCCAGGACACCACATCAGTGTCCCTGCAGAACTGACAATAAACAATCCACCACCCAAATGATACCTGTTCTGTCAATAGAGAACAGAGAACCAACAGGGGACTAACAACAACAAGAACACAGATGGACTACAGTCTGTAATTTTACCACTCTTACCACTGCTATGCTGTTGACACTCAGCTTCATCTGTCTTTTGCCCCTGACGACACCACCATCTTAAATCGGGTATCTGCCTGCCTCACCGACATATCTGTTTGGATGAAGGCCTGTCATCTCAAATTAAACTTAGAAAAAACAGAGCTTCTCATTATCCCAGCTAAACCCTCAATCCATCACGACCTGACCTTCCAAATCGACGGCTCCACAATCTCCCCACCCGATTAGGTCCGGAACCTTGGTTTCACAATAGACTCCCACCTTAAACTCTCTGATCATGTGATCAAAACTGCCTGTTCCTGTAAATTCCTCCTTTACAACATCAGGAAGATCAGACCCTTTTTCGACTGAACATGCTCCACAACTGCTTGTTCAAGCCCTAGTCCTATCCCGGCTCGATTATTGTAATGCGCTACTTGCCGGTATCCCAGCTTCCACAATCCGACCTCCTCAACTAATTCAAAACTCTGAAGCCCGACTTGTGTTTAACCAGCCCAAGACCTCATGTCCCTCCATTACTCACTTCCCTCCATTGGCTCCCTGTAGCTGCTCGCATTCAGTTCAAGTCACTGACTCTGGCAAACAGAACCATTTCTGGATCTTCCCTCTTACCTTCACTCTATATTTTTAAAATACACTCCGACCCGTTCTCTTCGCTCCAGTGATGATTGTCTCCTGGTGGTTCCACCTCACAGAGGAGCTCATTCTCACTCCGTGGTGTTCACCACTGCAAAATGGTGGAATGTTCTTCCCAACTCTGTCCGTAAGGCAGAATCACTAAACAGTTTTAAAAAATTACTGAAGACGCATCTCTTTAACAAATACCTGTTGTAATAAAATAAAAAATAATAATAATAAAAAAAGGGGGGGGGCATGTGCCGCGGCATCGAATAACATTCAGCTTTGATGAATTTACAGTATAGTTGGTTTTCTTCATGGCTTCTGACTTGTGGTGTTCTCATTTGTAAGTCGCTTTGGATAAAAGCATCTGCTAAATGACTAAATGTATGTAATTATAAAACTACAAAGTCCATCTATATGATAAGAGCAAGAAGGGGGCGTGTCCAAACTTTTGACTCGTCCTGTACTTCTCAATATTACTGTATGTAAATATATTATGGGGTGAGTCGAGAACTAAACATAACCAGATTTCTCGCAGACCTGCTGACACGCAACGGCTCGGATCTCGGCCTGTTCATCCGCACGCGTCAGCAGATGTCAGAGAACCAGAAGCAGATTTCAGACGCCATCGCCGCAGCCAGCATTGTGACCAACAGTACGGGTGTGGAGCACTCCTCTCTGGGAGTGATGGGCCTTGCAATCCCACAGCTGAACGACTTTCTGGTGAACTGCCAGCGAGAACATCTGACCTACGATGAGATCCTGAGCATAATTCAGGTGATCTGCAAGTACTGCCAATTAATGACCTGTTCAGTTGTAGCAATTAATAAATGAGCACAGCGGAGAATGTGAGAGAGAGAGAGCGTGAGAGAGTGTAAAGGAGAGATAGTGAGAGAGAGCATGAGAGAGAGACTGTGAGCGTGAGAGAGTGCGAGCAAGTGAGAGAGCAAGAGATAGCGAAATAGAGAGAGCACGAGAGAGTGCAAGCGAGAAAGTAAGAGAGTGCAAGAGAGAGAGAGAAAGAGAGTGTGTGAGAGAGAGCGAGAGAGAGTGTGAGCAAGAGAGAGCCAGAGAGATAGAGAAGCGAGAAAGTGAAAGAGAAAGCGAGAGAGAAAGAGAAAGAGAGAGAGTGTGTGTGAGAGAGAGAGCAAGTGAGAAAGCGAACAAGAAAGAGAGAGAGAGCACAAGAGAGTGCGAGA
>JAFMOD010000056.1:413168-425461 GCA_019802435.1 Corydoras maculifer | reverse complement strand
CATGGGGAACCCCCCCGCGACCCTAATAGAGGATAAAGTGGGAGATAATGGATGGATTTTATACTACATTTTATATATTTATATATTATATTTCTAGTGTTGTATTGTATAGTGTTGTGTTGCATATATATATATATATATATATATATATATATATATATATATATATATATATATATATATATATATATATGGGCGGCACGGTGGCTTAGTGGTTAGCACGTTCGCCTCTCAGCACTAGGGATTCCTGGTTCGAATCCCCATCTGGGTGGAGTTTCCATGTTCTCCCCGTGTCTGCGTGGGTTTCCTCCGGGTTCTCCGGTTTCCTCCCACAGTCCAAAAACATGGATCAAGTTAATTGAATTCTCAAAAATTGCCCCATTTAGAGTGTGTCTGTGTGAGTGAGTGTGTGCCCAGCGATGGATTGGCGCCCTGTCCTGGGTCTATCTACCCAGCGCCCGAGACGTTCTCCCCTGCATGGGCATGGGGAACCCCACCGCGACCCTAATAGAGGATAAGCGGGAGATAATGAATGAATTAATATATATATATATATATATATATATATATATATATATATATATATATATATATATATATATATATATATATATATATATATATATATATTCAATATTGTATATTATATTTTACATATCAAGGGTATAATTTCGTCCATAATTTCATTTCTCTCCTGTAGCACATGCCATACAAATGATGATAAAAACTTAGCCACTAAGCCGGTGTGCCATTGCTACCCATTTTATTAAATTGTAATATTTTACCATATTCAATAACATGACCTGCTGACATGATTAATGCCGTTTAAAGTTAGCAGAGCTGCTCATGGGCAATTTTAACCCCATTTCTTTATTCCCCGCTGCTTTCTAGGCACTTCAGCTGGCACACATGCAAGCGCAGGCCAACAACGGTGCCTTTACCGCTAGTCCACTTGGCACCAATGACGAGGATGAGGATGAAGAAGAGGAGTATGACTATGACTATGAGTCTCTGTCTGACGGTAATCAAACTCCTTTTATTTTCTTTAATGACAGTATGCTCCATGCGTTCAGAATTAACTAACCCTTTCGTTTCCTTGACTTTCCCTCATACTGTATATAAACATAAAGACACCTTTATTGGAAAGCATGTGGATTTCGTAGTTTAATGGATTTCCTCCTTGGTTTTCCTCTCTTTTTGTCTTTTTATCTCTTCTATATCATAGCCGATGTCCTCAATGCTTCCACTGCCTCCTATAGCCAGGAAGGTAAACAGCATCTGTGTGAGTGTGTGTGTGCGTGCATGTGCAGCACGGTCATGCATAATCGCCCAAATGTGTACGTTAATGATTTTGTATGTAGGTTAAAGAAGGATGGGATAGGACTGATGGTGGTCCATGCGCTCTCAGTTTACTGGCAGTGTTGTGACTACTCAGAAACGGCTGGTGTGCTCTATAAACATTTCCCCTCCGTCCTCCCTGTTCGTAGACTTCTTCAAATGTTATGATCTAGCTAGCGGCCCTGGCTCATCGGCGGGGAAACAAAACAAAGCCATCTGGTTTCTCAGGACCCTCCATGCTCCTTCTTTCTTGAAAAAGAGACACAGGATTTTTTCCTTTCACATGTATGCCCATTCCCATACGGGACACCCTGGGGAGCCGGTCCAGCATGCAAGTGAATCGAAGTGATAAAGCAGATGAAGGATGCTTCGGGAAATGGTTTCTTACTATTTTAGTTTGGCTTCACGGCAATCGGCGCTTGCGCTTTATGTTGTTATATGTGTGGCATTACCTGAACGTACATTCAACGTCCTACTTTGTCCTCAGACAACATCCTGGACGACAGGCCAGAGGGAAAGTCGTCGAGTGAGAAGCTTCACTATGAGTCCAATGATGAGATGCCAAAGAGGTTTAAGAAAGCTGGGAGTAAAGGGAAGGTACGCGGAATGACGTTCTTTTCTGCACTCTGGAGCCCGACGGTGTGAGGGATGATGTGTCTGATCTGCACGTTCTTTCATTGCAGATGTTTGAAATGGAGCTGGGTGAGGAGTTCTACCTGCCACAAAACGAAAAGGAGAGCAGGCAGATCGCACAGGAGCTTTCAGACCTGGTCATCTACTGTCAGGCCATCAAATTCCCAGGTATTTAAAGACATTATTCTGTGTGCCTGTGTCTCTTCTAGGAGGGAGTGGTAGTTCAATGGTTACGGTGTTGGGCTGTCAATCTGAAGGTTGGGGGTTCAAATCCCAGGTCCATGAAGTTACCAATGTGGGTCCTTAAGCAAGACCCTAAAGCCTCATTTAAACTCCCTCTGCGTACGGAAATGTGTGCGTGCGCTTCATGCGATATAACAGTTACTGCCCACATACTTCCTTGCGTCAGCTCCGTTGATATCGTTGTTGAACACTATATCCATTAGAGGGCAGTTTAGAGTAAAAATCAAACATGGCGACGGCGGAGGAACCTGTGATTTTGTACATACTGCAAAAACGACAAAAAATGCAGCGTTCTAGACGGCGGTGGTCTGGGAGGCCACTGATAAGGTCGCGACATTTGGTTGGAGAATTTTATTCACTTGTCCGCCCAATGAGGGAAACTGATGACGAACGTCATTTCCAATACTTTTGGATTTTTAATTCCTTTCCAATGTCCAGCTGTTTTGTAACAACTGTTTGTCCCTGTGCCCCGGCGAAGTAACATCATATAAATGATTCAAATTGCGCACCAACTCGCACAACCAGGCTTCAAAAAGCTCCGCCATGTTTTTCTTCTTCTTCCTGTACATATGGAAGTGGTCGCATCATGCATTGCCCCCACGGTTTCCAGTGGTATTGCTCCGTCCTGTCCGCATCCGCAAGCTTTCAGAAAAACGTGCAAATTACGTACAAAATAAACGCAGAGTACGGACAAAAGGCTCCGTCCGTATGCGTTTCCGTATTTAACGTTGAGCATAAATGAGCCTTTAACCCTCGTTGCTCCAGGGATGTTGTGATTAACCCTGTAAGTCGCTTGTAAGTCGCTTTTTTGAGTCCTCTACTAGGATCACAGGAACCTACCTCCATATGGTTCCCTGTTACTATCCAGGGGAGTATATATCGGGCGCTGTGCCGATACACCCAGAACATCCCATCACAACCCATCACACATTATTTAGGGACCATGTTTTTGGACTGTGGGAGGAAACCGGAGAACCCGGAGAAAGCCCACACGGACATGGGGAGAACATGGAAACTCCACTCAACGGGATTCGAACCCGGATCCCCAGCGCTGAGAGGCCGAGGTGCCACCACACTACCGTCTGCCATCTACGGCCTAATATCCTACTAGGGTTGCAGAGGGGCGGCATGAGAGAACTTAAGTACTAATTTTTACTGTACATCCACAAGGTGGCGCATAAAGGTCCATCCATTATCCTCCACTTAATCCTTTAGGTGGTTTGCAGAGGTTCCCCATGCTCATCCAGGGGAGAACGTTTCGGGCGCTGGGCAGATACACCCAGGAGAGGACGCCAATCTATCGCTGGGCACACAGTCACACACACACAAAATATAGGCCCATTTAAATAGGGGCAATTTAGAGCAGCCAATTCACCTTGAATTCATGTTTTTGGACAGTGGAAGGAATTCAAAGAAACTCATTTGCCCGATGGGGGTGGGGATCCTGCGACTCTTTGCTCCCTCCTGCTTCATAAAACACTATACATTATGCATGTTGTAATCAGTGAGTTAGACCACGGGGCGGCACTGTGGCTTAGTGGTTAGCATGTTCTCCTCACAGCGTTAGGGATTCCTGGTTCGAATCCCAATCTGGGTGGAGTTTCCATGTTCTCCCGTGTCTGCGTGGGTTTCCTCCGGGTTCACATGGATCAAGGTCAATTAAAATCTCCAAATTGCCCCATATGAAGTGTGTTTGTGTAAGGGAGTGTGTGTCCAGTGATAGATTGGCGTCCTGTCCTGGGTGTATCTGCCCAGCGCCTGAAACGTTCTCTGGGGAACCCACCCGCAACCCTAATAGAGGATGAAGCGGAAGATAATGAATGGATGTATGGATTAGACCACGAGCTGTCTTTACGTTGTCCAGATGTCCACACTGTGACGGCTTACTAACTGAATTATGTGACATGCTACGTCACAGCCTGCCTCTGATCTGCTGTAGCTTAAAGAGGCCGTTAACAGCCGACTTATAAAATTAAATGAAAGTACATTAGACCTGTTAGTCATTTTGTTGAGTTAATTTTGACTCAGTGACCTATGTCTTATATATCGTGGATCCATATGTCGACATGCTAATTATTCATTCATTCATTATCTTCTGCTTTATCCTCTATTAGGGTCGTGGGGGGGGGTTCCACATGCCCATCCAGGGGATAACGTTTCGGGCGCTGGGCAGATACACCCAAGACTGGGTGCCAATCCATCACTGGGCACACACTCACTCACACAGACATACTTTATATGGGGCAATTTGGAGAATTCAGTTGACTTAATCCATGTTTTTGGACTGTGGGAGGAAACTGGAGAACCCGGAGGAAACCCACGCGGACACGGAGAGAACATGGAAACTCCACCCAGATGGGGATTCGAACCCGGAATCTCTAGCGCTGAGAGGAGAACATGCCAAACACTAAGCCACCATGCCACTTGACTTGCTAATTATAAAATATATAATAATAATACATTTTATTTACATAGTGCTTTTAGGGACCTCAAAGGGCTCTCCCCAACATAGGGAGAACATACCATCCATCCATTATCTTCTGCTTTATTCTGTACTAAGGTCTCGGGGGGGGGGGGGGAGAACGTTGCAGGCGCTGGGCAGATACACCCAGCACAAGACGCCAATCTATCGCTGGGCACACACTCACTCACACACACTCTATATGGGGCAATTTGGAGAATTCAATTGACCTTGATCCATGTTTTTGAACTGTGGGAGGAAACCGGAGAACCCGGAGGAAACCCACGGGGAGAACATGGAAACTCCACCCAGATGCTGAGAGGAGAACATGCTAACCACTAAGCCACCGTTCCGCCCCAGAGAACATACCACAATTCACATAGACGCAAAAATTGGCCCTCCTTACACTCTGCACAAGGATCGTCATGATGCTAATTACTACCTCACACCCCGTCAACAGTCCATCTATCACTTTCCACTTGAGTCGTTTAAATAGCAACGCTGCTTGTGAATACTGCATATCTTCCGATGGGCGTGGCCGTCTCATATTGAGGTGTGTTCAGGTACATTCCTGGTGTATTGCTATTGATGGAATTAATGTGAATAATCAATGGTGAATCATCAACACATCATTTACACAGAGAATGCAGAAACATAGTCTATTATACTGTGGGTTCTCCATTCACAGTCTAATGGAAAACCACATGGAGCAGCGCAGTGTGTCCAGGTAGCTGCACCGCTTAAATAGCAACCCGCCAAAGTCAAAGTGCCACCTGATTCTTACAGGGAATGGTGAATAACACGCTGGTTGGTTTATTGGTTGTTACCCCCAAAACACACCCATGAATGATTAAAATAATTAGTTGGTGTTTTATGGTGTACTTATGCCGTCGTCCCAATAGCAAAACACACTGACACGCCCTTCATCAAGCTGCGTGGTGGACTGCTTACTGAAATTAAATAGAATAGTAGACATCATTTTTTTTTAAGCACACTAATATTTATTTTATTACTAGAGTCAAATCATTAATCGAGTGTAAAATTCTTTATATAGTGAGATATAAATGTCAGCAAACATAATGTTTATTTCGGACGTTCGTTCAGCTTTAATAACATAAAGCACGATTCTGTTTCATTTTTTAGCCGGTTTCGTCTGAAACCTTAGATTTTAATCCGAGCTCGTTTTCTTTATCAGATTACACTAATGTGTATAATGGTGGGTGTGCGGTAATGTATACGTGACACAGATGAGGTGCATGCTCACTGCGTTTAAACACACGGCTCGTGATGCTTTGCAGAACATGGTGACGGACATGTCCAGACACGTTTGCTTGGTAACGGTGAAGCGGTCAGTATGTGATCTGTGGACATCATTAATGAAACACAAAAAGAAAGGTTTCAAACGTCAGAATCTTACAATGTCATGTTAAAAATATCATCCATCCATCGATTATCTTCCGCTTTATCCTCTACTAGGGTCACAGGGGGGTTCCTCATGCCCATCCAGGGGAGAACGTTTCGGGTGCCAGGACAGGACGCCAATCTATCACTCACACAGACACACTGTATATGAAGCAATTTTGGAGAATTGAATTGACCTTGATCCTTGGACTGTTGGAGGAAACTGGAGAACCCGGAGGAAACCCATGCGGACACGGGGAAAACATGGAAACTCCACCCAGATTGGGATTCGAACCGGGAATCCCTAACGCTGAGAGGAGAACGTGCTAAACACTAAGCCACTGTGCCGCCCTTAAAAATATTATTTAGAAGCGATATCATAGGAGTACAAGTGAACTTATATCCCTCCACCTCTCCTCTCTCTCCATTGGCTCCCTGTAGCTGCTGCATTCAGTACAAGACACTGACTCTGACCTACAGGACAATCTCTGGATCTGTCCCCTCTTACCTTCACTCTATATTTTTAAAATACACTCCGGCTCGTTCACTTCGCTCCAGTGATGATTGTCTCCTGGTGGTTCCACCTCACCGAGGAGCTCATTCTCACTCCGTGGTGTTCAGCACTGAAAAATGGTGGAACCATCTTCACAACTCTGTCCGTAAGGCAGAATTACTAAGCAGTTTTAAGAAACTACTGAAGACACATATTTTTAACAAATACCTAATGTAGAAAAAAAAAGAAAGCAAGGGGGGGGGGTGCAGGATCATATAATTATCAGGTTTGATAATTCTACAGTGTAGCTTGTTTTCTCCATGACTTCTGACTTTCTCCATAACTACCAGGACAGGGTGCCAATCCATCATTGGGCACACACTCTATATGGGGCAATTTGGAGAATTCAATTGACCTTGATCCATGTTTTTGGACTGTGGGAGGAAACCGGAGAACCCGGAGGAAACCCACGTGGACATGGGGAGAACATGGAAACTCCATCCAGATTAGAATTCGAACCGGGAATCCCTAGTGCTGAGAGGAGAACATGCTAACCACTAAGCCACCGTGCCGCCCTAAATGAGTACACGTTACCCTGAATTATCAAAATCAGACTCGGACGGTGGGACACTCATGCAGGGGTCAGTTAAGATCAGGTGATCCAGTTGAGTGGAGATCTTTTGGGTGGAGAGTTCCCTGGGAAGCGAGTGATCATGCGACTTCCAGATACTGAGAGCCAGAGAACACTTTGCCCTTTCTATTCCACAGTCTTTAACACTGTGTGTGTGTGTGTGTGTGTGTGGGCTTGTGTGTGATCAAACCAGGCCTCTCCACCCTTTCCCCATCAGGCAGCAGGGGCAAGGAACGCAAGAGTCGGAAGTCCATCTTTGGCAACGCCCCGGTCCGTGGGAGCCCTGGTGAGCCCGTGACGCTGGTGCGTGGCTCGGGGAAAGGTACAGCTACACTCTGCATGGTTCACAAAGGAAACAGGACACCCACTTAGAGCCCCCCTGGGAAATGGCCTCTTAACTTTTCCGTCTTTCCAAAAGTTCCCCGAAAGCACATAAAATGCCTTCTCTCACAGCACGCATCCAGGAAGTGGTTTTTGGCTCGAACGAACACAGAGATAAGAATTTCGGGCCAGTCGGACCATATTGGACATGACTTTGAGAGCATGTTAGAAAGACATGAGCTCAAAGCCCCGGCAAGAGTGGACCTGCTGACCCTCATAGTGCTGCCGTCTTCATTCAGCTGTCCTGAGTCTATAATTAATAACAAATATGTAGACCTGTTAGCAGCTGTTCCTAGAACGTTCTACACACACTGAGGTGTTTATTACCGTACGCCTTCCCATTCAGCCATCCATCTGTTTATTCATGCATTTACTAAACCTGTATTTTCTGTAAATAAGTTATAGTCATGGCGGCATGGTGGCTTAGTGGTTAGCACGTTCGCCTCTCAGCGCTAGGGATTCCCGGTTCGAATCCCCATCTATGTGGAGTTTCCATGTTCTCCCCGTGTCTGCGTGGGTTTCCTCCGGGTTCTCCGGTTTCCTCCCACAGTCCAAAAACATGCATCAAGTCAATTGAATTCCCAAAAATTGCCCCATATAGAGTGTGTCTGTGTGAGTGAGTGTGTGCCCAGCGATGGATTGGCGCCCTGTCCTGGGTCTATCTGCCCAGCGCCCGAGACGTTCTCCCCTGGACCCCACCGCGACCCTAATAGAGGATAAGCGGGAGATAATGAATGAATGAATAAATTATAGTCCTGAAGTCAGGTCTTATCCCAGCACTTGTTGGAGAAACGTCCTTGGAGAATAGACACATTAATCCATCTGTGACATCACTGACAATAACACACAACTCTGAGTGCTTCACATTTGTATCAGTGCATGATATACAGTACATTATTTTAAATATGTACCATAAATGGAAATACAGATTAATATAAACAGTAAGCCAATTCCTGATTAACATTAAGCCTGTTGCGGCTGGTTTTTATAAATTGTGTTCTGTAATTTGGCCACTAGATGGCTTTTTTTGGTGTCCTATCATTCAGCAATCTATGTTCACTTTAAAAACCAAAATAGATGACATCACAGAAGACCAAATTATTAATGATTTTGTTTGTTATAAATTCCCATATGAATCTTTTTTTTTGTAACCGTTTTATTATTAACCACATTATTGTGAATAAATCATGGAAAAGCAGTTTAACTGTACTCCGCTTCACGTCGGGCCTAATAACACCTCTTTCCTGTGATTTATACACAATAATCTACGCCTTCTTGTTGGTTATTGCTTTATTATATCTGTGAGCAACCAAATACTAGTATCCTCCTACAGTGGGCCTTCTTGTCTTTCATCCTGAAAAAGTCGGGATAGGCTCTAGCACTACCCACGCCATTGACCCTCATAATTAATAACTAACTAAACCAATCATTGCAATCCACCTTTCCATCCATTATCTTCCACATTATCCTCTACTAGGCTCGCAGGGGCGAACGTTTCGGGTGCTGGGCAGATATACCCAGGACAGGGCACCAATCACTGGGCAGACACACTCTATATGGGGCAATTTGGCAAACTCAATTGACCTTGATCTATGTTTTTGGACTGTGGGAGGAAACCGGAGAACCCGGAGGAAACCCATGCGGACACGGGGAAAACATGGAAACTCCACCCAGATTGGGATTCGAATCGGGAATGACTGCAAGGTGAACATGCTAACCACTAAACCACTGTCCCGCCCCATTATTAGTTAAGTTCAAGTTATTTATTTATAGAGCGCTTTTTACAACAGTACATTGTCACAAAGCAGCTTTACAGAATGAAAAGCCTTTAAACCCCCAAAGAGCAAGATGAAGCGACAGTGGCAAGAAAAAACTCCCTTTTCTGTTGTTATTCAAGGAAGAAACCTTGGAAGGACCAAGACTCAGTGGGGGACTCATCCTCCTTGAGCGGCCAGGCGCTTATTTTCTGCTTTATCCGCTACTAGGATCATGGCGGTGGGGTTCCCCATGCCCATCCATGCTCACTCACACAGACACCCAAACACACTCTATATGGGGCAATTTGGAGGTTTCCATTGACCTTGATCTATGTTTTTGGACTGTGGGAGAAAACTGGAGAACCCAAAGGAAACCCATGCGGACACGGAGAGAACATGGAAACTCCACCCAGATTGATCCCCATGGATCCCCAGTACTAAGATGCGAACGTGCTAACCACTAAGCCACCGTGCGAGTTCTCTTCTGTGCCCTCTAGTGGAGTCCTGTGGTAATGCTAATGCTGCTACTATGTTATTATAGAACTAATGTTTTACATCTAGCATCTAATATAGATAGTGTGTGATTGAAGTATATGAACTTGAACATGTAGCTATGTAAAAACACAGTAAACCTGATAGTACATATTCACTTTTACACTGTTAAACATATTTATATTTCTCGTATGTCAACACATGTTTTGGTTGGTTTGCTTGTAGCTGGAGCAGATGGCACTCGTGCGAGCTGGGAGGAGCAGACTGTGGCGTCCGGAGGCGCAGCACCATCTCTGAGCGCCATCATCCGTACTCCTAAGTGCTACCACATCTCGTCTGTGAATGAAAATGCCGCCAAGAGGCTGTGTCGACGTTACTCAGCCAAACTGATTGGGCACACGGAGCGGCAGCTTTTACGCACCTACCCTGCAGCCACACGCATCGACTCAGCCAATCCCAACCCCCTCAGCTTCTGGCTTCACGGCATCCAGCTGGTAGCTCTTAACTACCAAACTGATGGTGAGCGGTGTACTCCCTGCTGTTACTATACTTTTTGCAGTATTATACGACAAAGCAACGTATTCTGTTGGTTGTTAAATATTGTACCATGTCCTTTCACATAAATATAGTCATTAAAATCAAAACAACAGTCGTTTCACTTTTACAAAATGGCTAGATTGGATCCCAAAATCTGATTGGCTTAGCAGACTTTTAAAAATCCATGTAATAAAACGTGTAGTTCCAGTCATTAGATTGGCTGAGCCGTGACATCCAGCCGTGACATTATTGACAATAAGACACACCTCTGAGCGCTTCACATTTGTATCAATGCGGCAGGTTCTTTTTTATACATATTGGAAGCGATGAAGGGCGGCGCGGTGGCTTTGTGGTTAGCATGTTCTCTTCTCAGCGCTAGGGATTCTTTGTTCGAATCCCATTCTGGAGGAGTTTCCATGTTCTCCCTGTGTCTGCGTGGGTTTCCTCCGGGTTCTCCGGTTTCCTCCCACAGTCCAAAAACATGGTCTGTTGAGTTCTCTAAATTGCCCCATATAGAGAATGGAATGGATGGACTATATGGTCGAAGTTCTCTTCTGTGCCTTTAGTGGACTCCTGTGGTAATGCATGTAGATGCTAGATGTTAAACATCAGCACTTATAGCAACAAAATCTCTGTAAAAGCAGAATAAACAAGATGATCACATGATTTGAAATAATGTATATTACGCATTGATACGAATGTGAAGCCGTTAGAGGTATAAAATCTGGGTGGAGTTTCCATGTTCTCCACGTGTCCGTATGGGTTTCCTCCGGGTTCTCCGGCAAAATAAATAAAACAGCAAATGAATGTGAGAATTTAAGAATGTGTTAGATGTTAATGTCTCTCTGACCTTTTGGTTTAGACCTTCCAATGCAGCTGAACTCGGCTTTATTCGAGTCGAACGGTCATTGTGGCTTCGTCCTGAAACCTCCGGTGTTGTGGGACCGTACCTGCCCCCTGTACCAACAATTCAGCCCACTGGAACGAGACCTGGATAACATGAGCCCCACTTTCTTCTCGCTTAGTGTAAGAACACACACACACACACACACACACACACAAGCACACATACAGTCAAACAAACATCAGGTCTTTTGGTTCTGTAGAACATGGTATACCATTTTCTGCAGGCCTCCTTATTCCTTAAAAAGAACTGCCATGTGTTTATTGTCAGTTTAAAAAATAGATTTGGAATCTTTAGTAAGCCATTGATGTTGACATTAGCTTACTGCCCTAGGGGGTGTGGTGGGGGGGGGTGTTTGAATTCGAACCATTGCCCGTGGCCTGGTCAGCCACTTCACAGACCCAGCTGGATCGATCTCATAGAAAGAAGGTTGAAGTGTGGGCTTGGAAATGTCTCTCCAACATCCAGCACTGGAGGACAAGGGACAACCGGAGTGCAACACCACTACCCTGTACGTTTTCTGGCTTTGTGCGGAACCCTGCTGGTGGGTTGGTTTATAAGAACCACTCCCTGCTGTGTGTGTGGTGGAGGTTCACAGCTGGGGCCTTTCCTGAGCACATCAGTGTGAGTGCTGCTGTCCGCCATCCAAACTGCAGGAACGTCCAGTGCAAGCTCTGAAGATCTCAGCTCTGCTTTAATGTTCCTGTTGAGCTGAAACAGTTACACTTTACAAGGATTATAGATTTTTATAAACCAAATAGTTCGTTCCTTAAATCTGATTGGCTGAGCTGTTTGACATTATTATAAATCATGTAACATACTGATTATATCAACGTGCTGGGGATCCAGCTTTGAGCAAGTGAGTGTGAGTATATGTGTGTAAGTGAGTGTGTGTATGCGATTGAAAGAGTGTGTGAGTGAGTGAATGAGTGGGTGTGTGAGCGAGTATGTGTGTGTGTGTGTGATTGAGTGAGTGGGTGAGCAAATATATGTGTGAGTAAGTGTGTGTGTATGTGATTGAG
>JAFMOD010000056.1:357298-377894 GCA_019802435.1 Corydoras maculifer | reverse complement strand
TTGAGAGTTTAAACACAATCAGCAGCATGTGTGTGTCCTACCAGGACGAGAGATCTCGAGTAATAAAGGAGGCCCTCTGAGCCAGAGATCGGAACTGCTCCAGGTCGTCCTCCTCCATCATGTCGGTGGGAAGGGATTCAATGAACTCCTCCTCATCCTCTTCCTCCTCTACACAGTGGATTGTCAGACACAAGAAATCATGGGTTAGAATAAGTTGAGACATCAATATTAACAGCGCTGTAGAAATATATTATGAAGTGACCTTTTACTCTGAGTAATCAAACCCTTTCACCATGAGGACCTTAAATAAGTTCAGCTTCAACAGAACAGACAGAACTATCCATCCATCCATCATCTTCCGCTTTATCCTCTATTAGGGTCGCGGGGGGTTCCCCATGCCCATCCAGGGGAGAACGTTTTGGGTGCTGGGCAGATACACCCAGGACAGGGCGCCAATCTATCACTGGACACACACTCACTCACACAAACACACTCTATATGGGGCAATTTGGAGAACTCAATTGACATGATCCATGTTTTTGGACTGTGGGAGGAAACCGGAGAACTCAGAATAAACCCACACAGACACGGGGAGAACATGGAAACTTCACCCAGATTGGGATTCGAACCGGGAATCCCTAGCGCTGAGAGGAGAACATGCTAAACACTAAGCCCCCGTGCTTCCCGACCGACAGAACCCATCCATCCATTATCTTCCGCTTTATCCTCTACTAGGTTCGTGGGGTAGTTCCCCATGTCCATCCAGGGAAGAACGTTTTGGGCGCTGGGCAGATACACCCAGGACAGGCCGCCAATCTATCACTGGACACACACTCACTCACACAGACACACTCTATATGGGGCAATTTGGAGAATTCAATTGACTTGATCCATGTTTTTTGACTGTGGGAGGCAACCCAGAGAACCCGGAGGAAACCCACGCGGACACGGGGAGAACATGGAAACTCCACCCAGATTGGGATTCGAACCGGGAATCCCTAGCGCTGAGAGGAGAACATGCCAGCCACTAAATCACCGTGCCGCCCCACAGACAGAACCATTTATTATAATTTGCGCTACTGTACTGTGTTTACAGTGTTTTACCTGATTATTACGATCTTTGTAGATAAATGTTGATCACGTGAAGGCAACCTAACCTTTCATATCAATATTCATTCATTCATTATCTCCCGCTTTATCCTCTATTAGGGGTGGGGTAGTTCCCCATGCCCATCCAGGGGAGAACGTTTCGGGTGCTGGGCAGATACACCCAGGACAGGGCGCCAATCCATCGCTGGGCACACACTCACTCACACAGACACACTCTACATGGGGCAATTTGGAGAATTCAATTAACTTGATCCATGTTTTTGGACTGTGAGAGGAAACCCTGAGAATCCAGAGGAAACCTACGCAGACACGGGGAGAACATGGAAACTCCACCCAGATGGGGATTCGAACCGGGAATCCCTAGTGCTAAAAGGAGAACATGCTAAACCACTAAGCCACCGTGCCGCCTCATATCAATATATGATTCATTAAAAGATTATGTTGAAAACATAAGAACCCAAGAGAACTCACCGTGACCCAGGTGTTACCACCTTTTTAAACGCTCTGGAGACTGTTTCTCATCTTTTAACCCACAGAGTCCCCAAGTGACACATACTGAACAACCTAATGTGGTCATGTGACATGTGATGTGAATTTGTCTTACCTGGACAACCTTTCCAAGGTGTCCGTGTGCCGGACCAATTTCAAAAAGCTTATTTTTGGTTTTAAAGGGTAAGATTTAAGCCATTCTCTCGTTTGTTTTGCTTACCGGGCTTTTTCTGATAGTGCTCCAGAGATTTTACAGTCTTTTGGGAAACATCGCTGAGGGCCTGGTGAAGCTTCCTCTGTTCTTTGCGCTGCTTTTTGGCTGTGTTCTGCTGCTTAAACTTACGGTTTTGCAGCTTGTTCTCCAGCTTTACATTGCTGGTTTTAAGCAGTTTGCGGAAGCTAGGCTTCTTTTTTTTCTGCTTTTTGGAGACCTGGAACGGAGGACACATGTGATTAAGTTTTTATTCATGATAAAGTACAGGGTAAAGCGACAATGCAGATGAGATCCGAAGCACATGAGAGAATAAGGAGGTTAAGACATGAAATATAAGGTCATGTGTTGAAAGTATTGGCTGAATGACGTAAATTGCTGGGCATCAATTATACAAATTATTATTCAAAAGTTTGCACACGTCCCCTTCTTGCTTCTTTCTCTAGTTCCTCCACTTACCATATAAATGGACTTTGTAGTTTTAGAATTACAGACTGTAGAACATCTGTGTTCTTGTTGTTGTTAGTCCCCTGTTGGTTCTCTGTTCTCTATTGGTCACAACCATCACATTCATTCATTCATTATCTTCTACATAATCCTCTACTAGTGTTAAACTAGTGGAGGTGGAGGTTCGTGCATTTATGTTAACAAAGCTTGGTTCACAGACTTTGCCACATCCGAGAGTCATTGCTCACCTAATATGGAGTTTATATTGGTCAAATGTAGACCTTATTATCTCCCTAGAGAATTCACCTCCATCATACTCACTGCAGTGTATGTCCCCCCGGATGCTAATGCTAAGCTGACTATGAAAGAACTTTATGCAGCCATTAGCAAACATTTTATTGTTGCTGGTGACTTCAACCACTCCAACTTAAAGACAGTCCTTCCCAGATTCCACCAACATGTCTCCTGCAACACCAGAGGGAACAAGATTTTTGATTGAGCATCCAAAGCAACACCCCTCCCCCACATTGGACAATCTGACCATCTCTCTATTTTTCTCCCACCTTGGTACTCACCACTCCTCCAACAATTACAGACTGTAGTCCATCTGTGTTCTTGTTGTTGTCAGTCCCCTGTTGGTTCTCTGTTCTCTATTGACAGAACAGGTATCATTTGGGTGGTGGATTGTTTATTGTCAGTTCTGCAGTGATACTAATGTGGTGAGGGGGTTTTAGTGCAGCAGTGCTGCTGGAGGTTCATTTAAACACCTCAGTGACACTGCTGGGATAGGAATAATGCACCAACCAAATAACCCCTGCTCTGTGGTGCTACTATTGGGGTTCTGACCATTAGAACAGAGTAAAGGGGACGTACACAGTAAGAACAGGGTAAATGGGGCCTGTAAGCCATAATTGCATTTTTGTCGCATGTACCACGTGATTCAAATGATAACAAAAATGTATTGAATCTTGAATGTTCTGTAGAACACAAACACATAAACTACAGTCTGGAATTAAAGAACTACAAAGTCCATCTTTACAGGAAGTGGAACAGTACTATATACACTATATAGTAAATGTATATCTACTGTGAAGGCACAGTAGCTCAGTGGTCAGGGCGTTGGGTTATCAATCTGAAGGTTGGGGGTTCAAATCCGAGGTCCACTGAAGTTACCAGTGTGGGTCCTTGAGCAAGACCCTTAACCCTCATTGCTCCAGGGATGTTGTGATGAACCCTGTGCTCACCTTGTAAGTCGCTTTGGATAAAAGCGTCCAATAAATGACCAAATGTAAATGTATATAGTAAATTTGAAGATAACGTGTATCTTATATAATATAATCTCTTCAACATTAAGATCTCTTATCCAATCAGATCATCTCAGCAACTTGGCTGTCATTTACGTTTTCCCTGTTTGTGTGAATAGATTTCTGATTGTAACTGAATAAAGCATCTGAAACGAATTACATCTCCGGCATGTCACAGTTCCATCTGTGTCGAGGCACACGACTGCAGAGGGCCACGGTTCGAACCTCAAGGGGCACAAAACAACACCCAAAATTTTTTTTTGTGTTTAAGAAAATAAGAAACTGATACAATATCTCTGTTATCCCTCTGTGGCTTAATTCTCAGTCTCCAAGGAATTATAAACCGCACAAAATATATACTCCTGAAACCAGGGGTGTCATTGGACCTGGGCTTTCGGTGCTATTGCCCCGGGTGTTTTGTCAGTAGCCCCGGATCAAATGAGAGCAGCTTTCTCTGCAGTCTCTCCTCCAAAAACAGACCGAAAGATGGAGACACCGTCAGCTGTTTGTGCTTCTAAGCTCTGTGTGTGTGTGTGTGTGTGTGAGAGGAGACAGATTTTTGTCTCCAGTATCAGGAGTAAAATTACCGTAATAACTGTATGTTGGCTGTAAAGAGCAGCTTCTCAGCTGTCGCAATGTTACGTTATTTAAAGAGCAGCTTCTTCTGTCGCAATGTTACGTTATTTAAAGCAAAACCTTATTAAAACTCTCATCTGTGACCGACTCGTAAAACAGATTCAGGCTTTTCTGCTGAAGCTCAGGTTCATTTATTCAAACATTATCAACCAAAAGCATCATTTATTAGAACTGAATGTGCTCCCCACTGCTGACAGACATATTTCATATGTAATTTCATTTTATCCAACATAACTAATAAATGAGGCTTAGTGGTTAGCACGTTCTCCTCTCAGCTCTAGGGATTCCCGGTTCGAATCCCCATCTGGGTGAAGTTTCCATGTTCTCCCCATGTCTGCGTGGGTTTCCTCCCACAGTCCAAAAACATGGAACAAGTTAATTGAATTCTCAAAAATTGCCCCATACAGAGTGTGTCTGTGTGAGTGAGTGTGTGCCCAGCGATGGATTGGCGCCCTCTCCTGGGTCTATCTGCCCAGCGCCCGAGACGTTCTCCCCTGGATGGGCATGGGGAACCCCACTGCGACCCTAATAGAGGATAAGTGGGAGATAATGAATGAATGAATAACTAATAAATGAGGGTGGCACGGAGGATTAGTGGTTAGCATGTTCTCCTCTCAGCATTAGGGATTCCCGGTTCCAATCCCAATCTGGGTGGAGGCTCCAAGTTCTCCCCGTGTCCGCGTGGGTTTCCTCCCACAGTCCAAAAACATGGATCAACGTCAATTGAATTCTCCAAATTGCCCCATATAGAGTGTGTGTCTGTCTAAGTGAGTGTGTGCCCAGTGATAGATTGGCGCCCTGTCCTGGGTGTATCTGCCCAGCGCCCGAAACGTTCTCCCCTGGATGGGCATGGGGAACCCCCCCCCCCCACCTGTGACCCCCCCCCCCGTGACCCCGTGGATGAATAACTAATAAATGATCAAACAAAATGAATGTAACAACAGTTTGAAAAATGGATAAATACACTCATGAAAGTGCAATTTTTAAAGACGACGGAGGGGGAATAAGGGAGGTGATGTTTCTAAACCCTAAAAACAACCCTGAATGAAAGCTTTTAATATTTAAAACGGTGTAACCTTAATAAACAGACTGTGAGGTGTTGAGGCAGCTTGTTAATACCGTGTGGAGTTACTCACCGCGCCCATGGTGATTACAGCTCCCTCTCAGAAGCGAACAGAAGTTAATTTAAAGTTAATTTAAGGTTAATTTAAAGTTTAAAGCGTGTTTTCTTCACACACAGCAGACGCTCCACAAACACATGGCTCTCACGCAGGAAGCGGTCCGGTCCGGTCATTACCAAAGAGTCGGATCATCGGGTTTGTGGTCATTCAACTGAATCGATTCCATTCGATAATGTGTTGCGTACTCTTTACTTTTACTACCTAAATGCCCAAAATATATATATCACTAAAATATAGCCTTAAATCGACTTTATAGAGTTAAGTATATAACCCAAAGCTGCGAGCTATTTCGTAGAGGTTGAATGAACAAAATACGAATCAAAACAGAAGTGATTCAGTGAAGCGATTTGGACGTGCTGGAAGTAAAACAGTTCAGGGCACAAGCGCCGTGTATGTGCTGCCCCCAGCGGCGTGGAGAAGAGAGATGCTACATTACATTACATTTTACATTGTCATTAAGCAGATGATTTTATCCAAAGTAATTTACAAATGAGAGAACACAAGTTAGTAATTAAGAAAGAAGCAGGCATTATCAAACCTGATCATTATCATAACTGCCCATATATATATATATAGTCTAGGGATTCCCAGTTCAAATCCCAATCTGGGTGGAGTTTCCATGTTCTCCCCGTGTCCGCGTGGGTTTCCTCCGGGTTCTCCGGTTTCCTCCCACAGTCCAAAAACATGGATCAAGTCAATTGAATTCTCCAAATTGCCCCATATAGAGTGTGTTTGTGAGAGTGAGTGTGTGCCCAGCGATAGATTGGCGCCCTGTCCTGGGTGTATCTGCCTAGCGCCCGAAACGTTCTCCACTGGATGGGCATAAGGAACCCCCACATGACCCTAGTCTAGGGTAAAGCAGAAAATAATGGATGGATGGATAATATGATAATATATATATATATATATATATATATATATATATATAAAATTATAATAATATATATATAAAATTGCCCAGTGATGGATTTGCGCCCTGTCCTGGGTGTATCTGCCCAGCGCCCGAAACGTTCTCCCCTGGATGGGCATGGGGAACCCCCCCACGACCCTAATAGAGGATAAAGCGGGAGATAATAAATGAATAAATATATAGAGAGTGAAAGAGATGTGTTTTCAGTAGTTTCATAAAGATGCTAAGTGACTCGGCCTTAAAGACAAACTTGGGAAGATGGCTCCACAATTGATCAGTGGTGAATGATACAAAGTGAGAATTAGCACTACGGTTAAATCACCAGGCGACATCCATCGCTAGAACAAAGTGAATGAGCCAGAGTGTATTTTAAAAATATAGAGTGAAGGTAAGAGGGGACAGATCCAGAGATTGTCCTGTAGGTCAGAGTCAGTGTCTTGTACTGAATGCAGCAGCTACAGGGAGCCAATGGAGAGAGAGGAATGCATTACAATAATCAAGCCGGGATAGGATGAGGGCTTGAAATAACAGCAGAGTAGCATGTTCAGTCTTCAGTCAAGAAAGGTCTGACCTTCTTAAAGTTTTTTTTCAAGATATATATATGGGGGCGGGTTAGCTCAGTGGTGAGGGTGTTGGGCTATCAATCTAAAGGTTGGGGGTTCAAATCCCAGGTCCACTGAAGTTACCAGTGTGGGTCCTTGAGCAAGACCCTTAACCCTCATTGCTCCAGGGATGTTGTGATTAACCCTGTGCTCACCTTGTAAGTCGCTTTGGATAAAAGCATCTGCTAAATGACCCAATTTAATTATATATATATATATAATGAAGATTAATAAGCACAACTGCACTCATGAACTGGACTAAAACTCACTATATCTCTATACCAAATGCTGCTAGGACATTGTGTAACTTTTTTTTTTACAATTATAAACAACCGCTGTTAAAAACTAACCGTCAACATATTTTGCACCTTGCGGCTCACACCACTAGGGGGCCATCTGCACTGTTATCTCTCATTTACTAAATATTTCCTGTATTTTGCGCTGTATATTGTTCATTCATTAATTATCTTCTGCTTTATCCTCTATTAGGGTCGTGGTGGGGTTCCCCATGTCCATCCAGGGGAGAACGTTTCGGGCGCTGGGCAGATACACCCAGGACAGGACGGCAATCCATCACTGGGCACACACTCACACACACTCTATATGGGGCAATTTGGAGAATTCAATTGACTTGATCCATGTTTTTGGACTGTGGGAGGAAACTGGAGAACCCGGAGGAAACCCACGTGAACATGGAAACTCCACCTAGATGGGGATTCGAACCGGGAATCCCTAGTGCTTAGAGGAGAACATGCTAACCACTAAGCCACTGTGCCGCCCCTGTATATTGTCGTGTATCTTTTTGAATTCTTGTTTAGAAATCTTTTTAATGTTTTTGATTTTAATGTATTAATTGCTGGAGTCACTATGCCGCTCTAAAATGAAATCAGTTGAATAAGAACCCTGACTTTAGATCCAGAATGTAAACATTCCTGTCTGAGCTGGATTACAGCCTGAATTACTACTATTCATTCATTCATTATCTTCCGCTTTATCCTCTATTAGGGTCGCGGTGTGGTTCCCCATGCCCATCCAGGGGAGAACGTCTCGGGCGCTGGGCAGATAGACCCAGGACAGGGTGCCAATCCATCGCTGGGTACACCACTCACTCACACAGAAACACACAATATGGGGCAATTTGGAGAATTCAATTGACTTGATCCATGTTTTTGGACTGTGGGAGGAAACCCACGTGGACACGGGGAGAACATGGAAACTCCACCCAGATGGGGATTCGAACCTGGAATCCCTAGTGCTGAGAGGAGGACGTGCTAACCACTAAGCCACCGTGAATTACTACTAATTACTCTTTATTATATATTTTATTCAATTCATCTTTTTTAAAATTATTTTTATGGATTTTTATATTATTGCTAAAATATTTCTTGATTTTATTGATTGCACAATTTATTTAATGCACAATTTTATTCATTTGAAATGAATTTCATCAATTTTATTATTCTGTAAAGCACTTCGAATGACTTCTGTATGAAAGGTGCTCTATAAAAGAACTTGCTTTGCCTGATGCCAAACATCTGCATCCACACCACCCATTTCCACACCTGGATTTATTTCCATGTGCACTACTTGATGTATTTACAATTCACTTCATTGCTATGTATGAAAACTGTACAATTGCAGGAGGTGAGTAGAAAAGAAAGAATTAAAACATACAATAGTTCCATCACGATAAAATCGGAAATGCAAAAGGAGTGCTGAACATTCCAATCCAAATCAAAGCTTCGAGACGTAATGTAGTGGACCCCCACAGTAAAGCGCATTATATATTTATATTTGGTCAAACATTAAAACGAACAGAAACGATGATGCGTATAAGACAAGATGATTTAGCAGACAAAGGAGTGAATCATTTAGTGTTTCAGTCTTAAGAGCTCAGCCATGTCTAGAGTTCAGCGCGAGGAATCATATATCCATCCATTATCTTCCGCTTTATCCTCTATTAGGGTCGCGGGGGCTTCCCCATGCCCGTCCAGGGGGGAACGTTTCGGGGCAGGGCAGATACACCCAGGGCAGGATGACCATCTATTGCTGGGCACACACTCACTCACACAAACACACTCTATATGGGGCAATTTGGAGAATTCAATTAAAACATACAATATTACGATTATGATAAAATGCAAAAGGAGTGCTGAACATTCCAATCAAAGCTTCTGAGACATAATTCAATTCAATGGACCCCCCCCCCCACACACATACATATATGTGTGTACCAGTGTGTGTGTGTGTGTATATATACATATATATATATACATATATATATATATATATATATATATATATATATATATATATATATATATATATATACACACACATCTATTATATTCCATTTTATCCTATATTAGGGTCGCGGGGGGGGGGGGGTGGTTCCCATGCCAATCCAGGGAAGAACGTTTCGGGCGCTGGGCAGATACACCCAGGACAGGGCGCAAATCTATCACTGGGCACACCCTCACGCACACATACAGACTATATATGGGGCAATTTGGAGAATTCAATTAACTTGATCCATGTTTTTGGACTGTGGGAGGAAACCGGAGAACCTGGAGGAAACCCACGTGGACACGGGGAGAACATGGAAACTCCACCCAGATTGGGATTCGAACCTGGAATCCCTAGAGCTGAGAGGCGAACGTGCTAACCACTAAGCCACCGTGCCGCATATATATATATATATATATATATATATATATATATATATATATACATCCATTATCTTCCATTTTATCCTATATTATGGTCACGGGGAAGGGTTCCTCATGCCAATCTAGGGGAGAACATTTCGGGCGCTGGGCAGATAGACCCAGGACAGGGCGCAAATCTATCACTGGGCTCACCCTCACGCACACATACACACTCTATATGGGGCAATTTGGAGAATTCAATTGACTTGATCCATGTTTTTGAACTGTGGGAGGAAACCGGAGAACCCGGAGGAAACCCACGTGGACACGGGGAGAACATGGAAACTCCACCCAGATTGGGATTCGAACCAGAAATCCCTAGCGCTGAGAGGAGAACATGTTAAGCGTGAGGAATAACTTGTCTGAAAAGGGAAGGTGGACTCCCGCGTCACAGGACTTTTATATTCACTGCATTTAAAACTAATTGCACATCGTGGAGGGCCAAGCGCACGCACAAGACCTCTGGGTTCTACTGCCTGGGTTCTGCCTTTTGATCCTTCATGAGCATCACAGCTGTGAGTGCAACGTGGGCAGAAAAGCAGCAAAAGCATACAATACAGGTAACAGCTTTTGGAATCGGTCCATTCGGTAAAATGCACTGCTACCACTGATTACCTAAAAGCAAATTTCAGTCAAAATGTCCATGCTGGTCTGATCTACAGTTACAGTACTCTATGTCACGAGTCCCAGCATTGCGTGCAATAGAGGAATGCTGGGACTCATGACATACAGTTTGCCTCTGGAATACCGTTGCTGTAATACTGTTTTCTGTGAGGAGCAGCTCAATTTCAGTCTTCATTCTGACACACTTTGCTTTAAAGCTTCTCGTTTCATATGACCTTTCCTTAAAAAAAAAAATGATATAGGATTAAAGTGCAGCATGATATCATCAAGAGCTTTTCAGTGTGGGGCTGCTGCTTTTATCCAGTTCTTTATCCTTCATGAGTGCAATGAAAACCTACGAGAGGAAAAAGGGAAAGGTAGTTTACAGAAACAAATATAATTATTAATGAGTATAAAGATTTCATCATGTTTATTCAAAAATGTTTGAGTGATTCTATATATATATATATATATATATATATATATATATATATATATATATATAAAAATAAAATCACTCAAACATTTTTTAATAAACATACACACACACTACTTTGTGGCATCTCCTTTGTGTATTTACAATTCTCTTCATTGCTATGTATAAAAATTGTTCAATCGCAGGAGGTGAGTAGAAAAGAAATTGAAGAATTAAAACATACAATATTTTGATTATGATAAAATGCAAAAGGTGTACTGAACATTCAAATCAAAGCTTCTGAGACATATTTCAATGGACCCCCCCCACACACACATACATACATGTGTGTGTACCAGTGTGTGTGTGTATATATATATATATATACATATACATACACACACACAACTATGTAGAGTCTGTAGTATCTGTTTTTTTTAGTTCTGCTGCTCTAGTCAGTGATGCTGGTGTCACATGCTGCACTGTGTCAATTAAATACTTATTAATTAATTAATTTAATTAATTATTAATTAAATGCTGTGCTTTATTATCAGCTCTAACTGCCTTTGTCTGTTTCTTTTGAGGTCTGACCGGCTTCCTGGAGGTGTAGTCAGACCTTCATCCATGGCTCTGCTGACGAACACTGGATGGAACCTGAATATTAATTGGACTGGCGGTCCTGCAGGACGCCCCCTAATGGACTCACATATAGTTTTCCAGTTGTTAGTTTTCCATTTGTTTAATATCTGAACATTAGTGTCCTACACTGTTGATGCTGCCAGGCCGCTCAAGGAGGATGAGTCCCCCACTGAGTCTTGGTCCTCACAAGGTTTCTTCCTTAAATAACAACATAAAAGGGAGTTTTTTCTTGCCACTGTCACTTTATCTTGCTCTTTGGGGGTTTAAAGGCTTTTCATTCTGTAAAGCTGCTTTGTGACAATGTACTGTTGTAAAAAGCTCTATATAAATAAATTACTTGACTTGACTACTAACTTGACACACACACACACACACATATATACACACACACACACACACACACACACACACACAGGTACACACATATATGTATGTGTGTGTGGGGGGTCTATTGAAATTGAAATGTATCTTCTGGTTTGGGAACACCACAGGGTTCCTCCAGTTCAGCTGGTAGAGGTTGCTGGGGCGAGGGAGGTCTGGGTCTCTACTTGGGTTTCGACCCAAACCCCAGACAAGCGGAAGATAATGGATGGATGGAATACAGTAGCAGTCAAAAGTTTGGCCACACCCCCTTTCTGCTCCACTTATTGTCCATGTTCTCAGTTCCACTTACACTTTTGTAGTTCTCCAATTCCAGCCTGTAGTCCATCTGTTAGTTCTACAGTACATACTGTGTACGTCCCCTTTACTCTGTTCTAATGGTCAGAACCCCAATAGTTCCACCACAGTGCAGGGGTTATTTGGTTGGTGCATTATTCCTATCCCAGCAGTGTCACTGAGGTGGAGGAATGAAACTCCAGCAGCACTGGAGGACAATGCAGAGCTAAAACTGTGATTACTGTGAGGCTAAAACCCACCTGTGTCCATTTGCGGTTGCTGCTGGTCATGTGCGTGTTGTGAATGGCATTAAAGAGCCGCTCTGCAGAGACGTGTTCGGGCAGGCGGGTGAGAAACTGGGCCATGCGAATGAAGTCCATGTGGAGCAGGACGTCTTCGTAAAGGCGCAGGATCCCCAGAGCTGTGCGAAACAGGAACTCCNCAGAGCTAAAACTGTGATTACTGTGAGGCTAAAACCCACCTGTGTCCATTTGCGGTTGCTGCTGGTCATGTGCGTGTTGTGAATGGCATTAAAGAGCCGCTCTGCAGAGACGTGTTCGGGCAGGCGGGTGAGAAACTGGGCCATGCGAATGAAGTCCATGTGGAGCAGGACGTCTTCGTAAAGGCGCAGGATCCCCAGAGCTGTGCGAAACAGGAACTCCTCACCGTCTCTACAGAACACGTCCCACACGCGGCACGCCACGTCCAGCGGCAGCGACTTACTGTACAATGTGAAGATCCTGCAAACAAACACGTTTAGTCCTTATTTAATCTGGTCTGGTTTTTTATTAACAAGACTTTAAGTACAAATATTTTATACCAGACGGTGGCGCGGTGGAGTAGTGGAATTGCCCCTATATAGTGTGTGTATGTGTGCATGCAGCATGGTGGCTTAGTATTTAGCATGTTTGCCCCTCAGCTCTGGGGATCCAGCTTCATATCCCAAACAGTTTGCCCCGTGTCCCCTGATATTTTCCGGGTTCTCTAGTTACCTTCCACAGCCCAAAAACATGGATTTAAGGTAAATTGGCTGCTTTAAATTGCCCCTATATAGTGTGAGTGTCTTTGAGTGAGTTTTCCCAGCGAGAATTTGGCAACCTTTCGTGTGTGTATCTGCCCAGCACCCGAAACATTCTCACCAGGATAGCAAACCCCCCCCCCCCCCCCCCCGCGACCCTATTAGAGGACTAAGTGGAAGAAAATGAGATGTACTGCCATCATGAATGCATCGTTTTGTGACAAACACAGGTTTACACTTTTATAAAAAATTTTTTTTAAAAGAATGGTTAGCATGTTCTCCTCTCAGGGCTGGGGATCCAGGTTTGTATCTCAATCTGGGTGGAGTTTCCATGTTCTCCCCGTGTCTGTGTGGGTGTTCTCCGGGTTCTCTGGTTTCCTCCCACAGTCCAAAAACGTAGCCTTAAGGTAAATTGGTGGCTTTAAATTGCCCCTATGTAGTGTGTCTGTGTGAGTGAGTGTGTTCCCTGCAATAGCATTGGCAGCCTGTACTGTCTCCCCTGGCCCCACCACAACCCTAGTAGAGGACCAAGTGGAAGATAATGAGAAGAGATGTGCTTTTATAAAAAAAAAGAATGAGGTGGCACATTGGCTTAGTGGTTAGCATGTTCTCCTCTCAGTGCCGGGGATCCAGGATTAAATCCCAACCTGGGTGGAGTTTCCCTGTTTTCCCTGTGTCCTCTATATGGGGCAATTTAGAGAATTCAATAGAGTGTGTCTGTGTGAGTGAGTGTGTGCCCAGCGATAGATTGGCGCCCTGTCCTGGGTGTATCTGCCCAGCACCCGAAACGTTCTCCCCTGGATGGGCATGGGGAACCCTCCCACGATAGGATAAAGTGGAAGATAATGGATGGATGGAACTGATGGTTAACATGTTCTCCTCTCAGCTCTAGGGATTCCCGGTTTGAATCCCAATCTGGTTGGAGTTTCCATGTTCTCCCTGTGTCTGCGTGGGTTTCCTCCGGGTTCTCCGGTTTCCTCCCACAGTCCAAAAACATGGATCAAGTCAATTGAATTCTCCAAATTGCCCCATATAGAGTGTGTCTGTGTGAGTGAGTGTGTGTCCAGTGATAGATTGGCGCCCTGTCCTGGGTCTATCTGCCCAGCACCCAAAACGTTCTCCCCTGGGTAGTCATCCCCCCCGCGACCCTAATACCCTACTAATGACTGAAAACAATGAATAGAGGCAAAAATGCTTGTTCTTCTGCATAGAATAATAAAAAGATCCTCTTACCAGTCAATCAGATAGAGGTCCGGTGTGAAATTGGAGTTCAGGAAATGAGTGAATAGTTTGGGGAGGTTTTCCTCGAAAAAGACCTCGAATGTAGCAAAGTACTTCAGCATCTGCGCAAAAAACACAACACGGTTAACCTGAATACCCCAGAGTTTTATTTTTTAAACACATCAACCTGCCACAAAATGAAGAAGGTCAGTACCAGATCATGGTCCACTCTGAAGAAGGCCATCTGACATGACTTGTTCAGGAGGTTGGCGAACGCAATGAACGCACTGGCTTCCTCCAGATTCAGGATCAACACGGCCGCAATAAACGACATGCCCTGGACCTGGAACCAGGAATAACTGATGAATATTAATCTGCACAGGATTCATTATCATTTGATGATTAATTGACTAGACACTGAGGTGTAGTCAGACCTTCATCCATGGCTCTGCCGACGATTACTGGACGGAACCTGGATATTAATTGGACTGGCGGTCCTGCAGGACGCCCTTAATGGACTTGTATATAGTTTTACAGTTGGTAGAGTTTTTGTATTTATTAAATACGGGTCATGTGATCTCGACACAATCTGTGCTTTACTGTCCTACACTGCCCAGACGCTCAAGGAGGATGAGTCCTCCACTGAGTCTCTGAGTTTTTGTCTTGCCACTGTCACTTTGATTTGCTCCTTGGGGTTAAAGGCTTTAACACTGTAAAGCTGCTTTGTGAAAATGTACTTGTTCTCCCTGTGTCCGCGTGGGTTTCCTCCGGGTTCTCCGGTTTCCTCCCACAGTCCAAAAACATGGATCAAGGGCAATTGAATTCTCCAAAATAGAGTGTGTGTGTGTGTGTGTGTGTATGTGTGTGCCCAGTAGATAGATTGGCGCCCTGTCCTGGGTGTATCTGCCCAGTACCCGAGACGTTCTCCCCTGGATGAGCATGGGGAACCCCCCAGGACCCTAGTAGAGGATGAAGCGGAAGATAATGGATGAAATTGAAATAAACCTGGCCAGAGAAACGTTGGCCAAAACACACGTAATACAGAGACAGTAAATATGTATTACACCAAATTTACCCTGATAGACCCAATAGTAGCACCACAGAGCAGGGGTTATTTGGTTGGTGCATTATTCCTATCCCAGCAGTGTCACTGAGGTGGAGAAATGAACCTCCAGCAGCACTGCTGCACTAAAACCCCCTCACCACATCAGTGTCACTGCAGAACTGACAATAAACAATCCACCACCCAAATGATACCTGTTCTGTCAATAGAGAACAGAGAACCAACAGGGGACTAACAACAACAAGAACACAGATGGACTACAGTCTGTAATTATAAAACTACAAAATCCATCTATATGATAAGAGGAGGAAATTGATGAAAGAGCAAGAAGGGGGCGTGTCCAAACCTTTGAATGGTACTGTATATATATTTGCTATTATCCATTCATCCATTATCTTCCGCTTTATCCTTTACTAGGGTCAGTCGCATGGGGGGGGGGGGGGTTCCCCATGTCCATCCAGGGGAGAACGTTTCGGTTGCTGGGCAGGTACACCCAGGACAGGGCGCCAATCTATCGCTGGGCACACACTCACCCACACAGACACACTCTATATGGGGCAATTTGGAGAATTCAACTGATTTGATCCATATATTTGTATCCTGGGAGGAAATCCGGAGGAAACCCACGCGGACACGGGGAGAACATGGAAACTCCAGCCAGATGGGGATTTGAACCGGGAATCCTTAGTGCTGAAAGGAGAACATGCTAACGACTAAGCCCCTATTTGCTATTAAAAATTTTATATATATTTATTGACTCCAACCCCCCCACCTCACCAACCAAGCACTGTGGGGTAATTACAACTCAATCACATTAGTTAAGGTAGTTAAAGAAACAATCATTTGGATTCAACCTATTACCCTTAAATAGAAGTCAACTTCTTAATTTTGAAATATCTGAAAAGTGATTTGCATAAAATTTGAATGGAAATGAAAGAACCTTCGTCCCTCAGGGCCGTGTCCTGCAAATGATACTTACATAACCCACATCGGGCCTGTAGCAGGTGTAAGCCCCGAGCACACTGTGGAGGAGATCGTGATACGGTCCTCCCTGATAGAAAAGAAATACAGAAGAGTGAATTAAGACACGAATCAAACCACGACAAGTGAGAGCGTCCATCACACAAACCTTCTGGAAGATGAAGAGGGAGGGGAAAGTGCGGGAAATGTCCAGCTTTATTAGATCCAGACTGGATTCTCGATCTGCCAGTGATGCACCACTGTCTGCTGTAAATACACACACACACACACACACATACACACACACACACACACACACACACACACTCATCTTATTCTAAAGTTACTAAAGTCAGGGGGGAGGGGTTATCTGAATGGGGTTCCCCACATCCAGGGGAGAAGGTTTCAGGAGCTGGGCGTCAATCCATTTCTGGGCACACACTCACTCACACAGACAAGCACACTATATTGGGCAATTTACAACAGCTGATTCACCTCGAATTCATGTCTTTGGACTGTGGGCGCAAGTGTGTGCACAGAAATGGATTGGTGCTCTGTCCTGAGTGTATCTGCCCAGCAAACTGAAACGTTCTCCCCTGGATGTGTGGGGATCCCCATACACATAACATGGATTTAAGGTGAATTGGCTGTGTTAAATAGGCACTAGCTAAATTTCCACAATTTAGTGTGTATGTGCAGAAATACGTGAATGTTGCCACATAAAACATCCATCCATCATCCTCCACTTAATCCTCTACTAGGGTCGGGGGGGGGGGGGGGGGGGGGGGGGGGGGGACAATGGAGGGGAGAACATTTCGGATGCTGGGCAGATACACCCAAGACAGGGCGCCAATCTGTTACTGGGCACACACTCACACAAACACACTCTATATGGGGCAATTTTGGAGAATTCATTTGACCTTGATCCATGTTTTTGGACTGTGGACGGAAACCGGAGAACCCGGAGGAAACCCATGCGGACACGGGGAGAACATGGAAGCTCCACCCAGATTGGGATTCGAACCGGGAATCCCTAGCGCTGTGAGGAGAACATGCCAATCAACAGTGTAGGACACTAATGTACAGATTGTGTGATGATCAGGTGACCTCCATCCATCCATCCATTATCTTCCACTTTATCCTCTATTAGGGTCGCAGTGGGGTTCCCCATGCCCATCCAGGGGAGAAAGTTTCGGGCGCTGGGCAGATACACCCAGGACAGGGCGCCAATCTATCACTGGACACACACTCACTCACACAGACACACTCTATATGGGGCAATTTGGAGAACTCAATTGACTTGATCCATGTTTATGGACTGTGGGAGGAAACCGGAGAACCCGGAGGAAACCCACATGGACATGGCGAGAACATGGAACCTCCACCCAGATTGGGATTCGAACCGGGAATCCCTAGTGCTGAGAGGCGAACATGCCCATCACACCAAACATATGCAATACATTTCTAGTAATTTACTTTACTTTCGAATATAACATGTTGAAATACAGTTATATTATATATAAAATAATATATAAAATATATAAAATAATGTTATAAATACATTTTATACTGCTCTATATAAATTGGAATACTATGTGGCTCACTACAGTATGTCAGCAGTTCACCTGGATAACGGCACATGGACGGGAAACCTCAGTCTGGCCGTCTGGTAATCCACAGAGTTCAGATAATTTATTTATAGAGCACTTTTTACAACAGTACATCATCACAACGCAGCTTTACAGCATTAAGAACCCTCAAAGACCATCAGAAACGACAGTGGCAAGAAAAGAACTCGGTTATGTTGATATTTAAAGGAAGAAACCTTGTGAGGACCAAGACTCAGTGGGGGACTCATCCTCCTTGAGTGGCCAGGCAGCAACAACAGTGTAGGACACTAATGTACAGATTGTGTAAAGATCAGGCGACCCGTACTTACTTCCATCCATCCATCCATTATCTATCGCTTTATCCTCTACTAGGGTCACGGGGGGTTCCCCATGCCCATCCAGGGGAGAATGTTTCGGGTGCTGGGCAGATACACTCAGGACAGGGCGCCAATCTATCACTGGACACACACTCACTCACACACACAGACACACTCTATATGGGGCAATTTGGAGAACTCAATTGACCTTGCTCCATGTTTTTGGACTGAGGAGGAAACCCACGCGGACACAGGGAGGACATGGAAACTCCACCCAGATTGAGATTGGAACCTGGAATCTCTAGCGCTAAGGGGGAGAACATGTTAACCACTAAGCCACCGTGCCGCCCAATCAAGTGACCTGTATTTAATAATTGTAAAAACTCTACAATTGTTAAACAAAACTATATCACTGTAGGGAGGACTGATGACGGACTTTCTTTCGGGTGAGTAATACAGCAGTCAGCTTTCATCAGAGACTGCAGTAGAAATAAAGAGGAACCCGATAACATGAGATGTGACTCCTGATGCACTCTTGGTGCAAGCTGAAGCAAAAAATAGTGCTGATGTGAGAATTAAATTAAGGCTTTAAGGTGCCGCATTAAAACCAATGGCCATGTCCAAATATCTCCACCCTTTACTACGATTAGCAAACTCAGCATTTACACAAAGCTCAAGGACATCGGAGTTGTGCAGCTGTGCATCAGAACATGCCACTGTAAAACCAACACACTGCTATCGAGCCAAACGTAAACACTTAAGGGAGAGAGTTAGTGTTGCACTGAATGACTGAATAAAAGGTGGGTGGACCTACCCTCTGTCTCGACATCACAGCCCGTCTCCTTAAAGTTCCTCCAGCGCTCTTTGGCCCGGGAAAGAAAGATCTCGTACAGTTCTGCAGAGGAGAAAAACAATAGGGGGAGGGGGAGGAAATGAGGAGAAAGAAAAAAAGATTCAAGATTCAAGAAAATTTTATTATCATTAATATCACATGTTACATAAAACAAGAATGAAATTATGGGTCACGGACCCCGAATGCCCAGTTATTTTAAAGTAATAATTTAAATTTAAATTTTAAGGAAGAAAATGAGAATTACACATATCGCTATGTGAAATGTGAAATATAAGATAGTATACAACTATGAATATATGTAATATATATAATATACCACTACAAATATAAATAAAATATAGAATATTTCAACTATAAATATATGTATATACAATATATAAAATTAATTTAAGAATATATATATATATATATATATATATATATATATATATATATATATATTCATTCATTCATTATCTTCCGCTTTATCCTCTATTAGGGTCGCAGGGGGGGGTTCCCCATGCCCATCCAGGGGAGAACGTTTCAGCCACTGGGCAGATAGACCTAGGACAGGGCGCCAATCTATCTCTGGGCACACACTCACTCACACACACACACTCTATATGGGGCAATCTGGAGAACTCAATTGACCTTGATCCATGTTTTTGGACAGTGGGAGGAAACCGGAGAACCCGGAGGAAACCCACGCAGACACGGGGAGAACATGGAAACTCCACTCAGATTGGGATTCGAACCGGGAATCCCAAGAGCTAAGAGGGGAACATGCTAACCACTAAGCCACCATGCTGCCCAATAAACAATGTTTTTATAAAAATATATTTAGTATTTTCATCACTACGGTCATTGTTTTTTTCAATAATTCACAATATACTTTTATACAAATTCACGTTTCCTTTTTCTAACACGTCCATTCCTACAACCCTAAGAAAAGAGAATAAGAGGAATGAGAAAAATAAAATAACGTAAGCCATTTGAAATCATTTGAAGGTTATAGAGGCACAAAACACAGTATTTAACTGTCAGAATGCTTGTGAACACATCATTCACTGTATAATGAAATCCATCATAGGGCACCAGCACTTAATAAAAAGCGGTTTTCAAAGTCGTCATACATTATTTGCTCCATTTGAAAAACATCCCCCAGCTCTTGTATCCATGAGCTCTATGTTGGAGGTTTTGGGTTTTTCCATTTGATTGTAACACATTTTAAGGCCACTGTACGTAAAATTCCCAACAATTTTTTTTTTGTTCGGTTGTGCCACTGTAGGGTCCTGTGGTACGTTTTACTGCTTTAAGAGCATCGTGTATGTCCTTCCAAAAATTCTGCAGTTGCCACCACTGTCTTAAAACTAAAGTTCATTCACAAAACAACAAAAAGCACTTCCTGTAGTATCCTTTAATAAAGAAACATACCTGGTGTGATATTGAGCTCGTTGCCAATAGCCAAGCTCCAAACTTTACCCCGGATGTTGGGGGGAAGACCCTGCCACCACAAGTCTTTAACCCTGCGAGTGCCACGCCTGAGCACACAACAAAAATACAGAAAGAGGCAGATAAATGCTCAGTTGGCTAACTTACTGACTCATGTTATAAGTCCATCCATCCATTATCTTCCTCTTTATCCTCTATTAGGGTCTCGGGT
>JAFMOD010000056.1:338139-353550 GCA_019802435.1 Corydoras maculifer | reverse complement strand
GGGGGGGGGGGGGGGTTTGAATATTTTACTGCAATGTCAACAATGTCCAACTCAAAATGCCTTTGCTTGAGTTGCCAGGTAGCCATTGCACTTCCACTGGGTTTGGTCGTTTGGGTGAACTAAAACCAAGTTTTCCTCATGCTATTTGCTGCAATTCCTGTGAAAATGGCAATCTGAAGCCGTCTTTTCGGCTAATACTAACATCCATCTATCCATCCATTATCTTCCGCTTTATCCTCTATTAGGGTCGTGGTGGGGTTCCCAATGCCAATCCAGGGTAGAGCGACTCAGGCGCTGGGCAGATACACCCAGGACAGGGGGGCAATCTATCAATGGACACACATTCTCTCTCACACACACACACACACACACACACACACACACACACACACACACACACACACACACACACTATATGGGGCAATTTGGAGAATTCAATTGAATTGATCCATGTTTTTGGACTGTGGGAGAGAACCGGAGAACCTGGAGGAAACCCACGTGGACACGGGGAGAACATGGAAACTCCACCCAGATTGGGATTCGAACCAGAAATCCCTAGCGCTGAGAGGAGAACGTGCTAACCACTAAGCCACCGTGCCGCCCCAATACTAACATGTTGTGTGTAAACAGGTTTCAATATAAAAGCCAAAAAAAAGATTAACCCTGGTAGATCTCAATGGCCTGTCCAATGGAAAAGTAGATCTCGGGCCAGAAAAGTGTGGGCACCCCTGAGATAAATAATTTAAAAATTCCATGTCTTTTACATTTACATTACATTTAGTCATTTAGCAGACGCTTTTATCCAAAGCGACTTACAAATGAGAACACAACAAGTCAGAAGTTATGAAGAAAACCAGATCCACTGTAAAGTGATCTTTGTTTGTTTTCAGTAGTTTTTAGTCAGTATATGTTTTTATATTGGAATAGGAACAACAAGTTTCCTGTATTTATTGTGATTCTTGTGTTTGCACAAGTGCACTTTATGTTGGTTGTGTAGTATCTGTTATGTGTAGCACCTTGTTCCTGGGAAACGCTGTCTCGTTCCACATATACTGTACTGTACTTTATATTGTGGAATGACAAATTCATTCATTCATTCATTATCTCCCACTTATCCTCTATTAGGGTCGCGGTGGGGTTCCCCATGCCCATCCAGGGGAGAACGTCTCGGGCGCTGGGCAGATACACCCAGGACAGGCCGCCAATCCATCGCTGGGCACACACTCACTCACACAGACACACTCTATATGGGGCAATTTTGAGGATTCAATTAACTTGATCCATGTTTTTGGACTGTGGGAGGAAACCGGAGAACCCACGCAGACACAGGGAGAACATGGAAACTCCACCCAGATGGGGATTCGAACCGGGAATCCCTAGCGCTGAGAGGCGAACGTGCTAACCACTATGCATGGAATGACAAATAAAATACTTAAATATTTGAAATTATAACTATTGATAACAAATTATGCATACGCTTCCCCCACCTCATCATTAATGGGGGGGTGTGGCGCTGAAATGATGCTGTTCCAGGAAGCCATCACATCTATGTAGAGCCTGCAGTATCTGCCTCTTTTAATTCTGCTGCTCTAGTCAGTGATGCTGGAGTCACATGCTGCACTGTGTCAATTAATTACTTATTAATTAAATGCTGTGCTTTATTATTAGCTCTAACTGCCTTCCTTTGTCTGTTTCTTTTGAGGTCTGACCGGCTTCCTGGAGATCTTCATCCATGGCTCTGCTGACGAACACTGGATGGAACCTGAATATTAATTGGACTGGCGGTCCTGCAGGACGCCCCCTAATGGACTCACATATAGTTTTCTAGTTGTTAGTTTTTCCATTTGTTTAATATCTGTACATTAGTGTCCTACACTGTTGTTGCTGCCTGGCTGCTCAAGGAGGATGAGTCCCCCACTGAGTCTTGGTCCTCACAAGGTTTCTTCCTTAAATAACAACATAACAGGGAGTTTTTTCTTGCCACTGTCGCTTTATCTTGCTCTTTGGGGGTTTAAAGGTTTTTCATTCTGTAAAGCTGCTTTGTGACGATGTACTGTTGTAAAAAGCGCTCCCTCAACCCATCCTCCCTCACTCCCATAGAGGGCAATCATACTGTCAGAAAATTAAAACGTGAAGCTTGATCATTAATTAGCACCATTGTGTACAATTCATTCATTCATTATCTCCCGCTTCATCCTCTATTAGGGTCGCGGTGGGGTTCCCCATGCCCATCCAAACGTCTCAGGCGCTGGGCAGATACACCCAGGACAGGGCGCCAATCTATCCCTGGGCACACACTCACTCACACAGACACACTCTATACGGGGCAATTTTTAAGAATTCAATTGACTTGATCCATGTTTTTGGACTGTGGGAGGAAACCGGAGAACCCGGAGGAAACCCACGCGGACACGGGGAGAACATGGAAACTCCACCCAGATGGGGATTCGAACCGGGAATCCCTAGAGCTGAGAGGAGAACATGCTAACCACTAAGCCACCGTGCCGCCATTGTGTACAAGCTGTGTGTATTTATAAAGCACATTTAAACACTGCTTAAGCTAATTAAACCAAAATATTAAGTAACACACGTTCTGCATCACTGTTATTATCCAGAACAAGCAAAAACATCATGAAGCTGCTCTGCCCGTCTCATAGTGTTACATTGCACCGTTATGTTGATTCACTTCAAAACTAAAGAAACTCAGGATATTGCGATTTGCTTTGCTGTTGAGCTTCTTCATCATCATCAGTGACTCCAGCATGTTTAGTTTCAGGTGGTGGATCATCACCGTGGTGCTCCGTGCAGCTCAATTCATTTTTGCAGCGTTTGCATGTTCCACGTTCTTTATTTGTGTGAAGGTGAAGCTCCCGAAACGGAGACTTTTTGTTTTCTGCGTTGGCTGTGTTTCATTTGTACGATTTATCAACTTGTTATGCAGATTCCACCCTCGTTGTGTTCAATGAAATTCATAATCGATTTTTATCCATTTTATCGTTGCAGCCCTACTCGCATTGTCGGAACCAATCAGGGGAGAGCGTTTTGGGCGCTGGGCAGATACTCCCAGTACAGGGCGCCAATCTATCGCTGGGCACACACTCACTCACACACACACACTCTATATGGGGCAATTTGGAGAACTTAATTGACTTGATCCATGTTTTTGGACTGTGGGAGAAAACCGGAGAACCCGGAGGAAACCCACGCGGACACGGGGAGAACATGGAAACTCCACCCAGATTGGGATTTAAATTCATTATTGACAATTTTCATAATTGATTTTTATCGATTTTATCGTTGCAGCCCTACTCGCATTGTCAGAACCAATCAGGGGAGAACGTTTCGGGCGCTGGGCAGATACTCCCAGTACAGGGCGCCAATCTATCGCTGGGCACACACACACACTCACACACACACTCTATATGGGGCAATTTGGAGAACTCAATTGACTTGATCCATGTTTTTGGACTGTGGGAGGAAATCAAAGATCCTGGAGAAAACCCATGCGGACATGGGGAGAACATGGAAACTCCACCCAGATTGGGATTTGAACCGGGACTCCCTAGTGCTGACCACCCTAACATGCTAACCACTAAGCCACCGTGCCGCCCTCGTCCGATTAATCGATTATCAAAATAATTGTTAGTTGCAGCCCTACCTAGGAATGAATATTCTAAAAATAAGTAGAAAATACAATAATAGGGCAAACAACAAGCTGTACAGCTGAGTGTATGAAAAATCGAGTGTCACTCGTTACAATCTGCCACTTTGAGTCTCAAATTTCACACATCATTCATTCTTAATGATGAAACAGGAGCCATCCAACGTTGAGGTCCATTTAAAGCGCCTTGTTTAGAGACCAGAGCACTATCCTGCAAATTAAATGCACACCACACCCTAAGCTGAATGGTCAGGAGGAGCGATGCATGCTGGGAGGCTACGCAACAGGACATCCTGCCAGAAGCCTGTTTGTGTGCTCAGCATTGTGTTGTGTGGTATCCTGATACGGCCCTTAGGTCAGGGAGGTTCTAACGTTACTAGACGCTGGGCTCCGTCCAGCATGAGAAAGAGTTCAATCACAATCGATACCGGCTAAGCAAGAAGAGTTCCTCCGATTTTTCCATTAAACAAATCCCACCTGAGATCTGGTATCAAAAAGGTTGAGAGAACCAGAGATTAATGACAAACTTCATTATGTGCTTCATACAGTACCAGGCCAACGTTAGGACACGCCTACTTCGTGCTCCATTATCCATTTCCTCCACTTATCATATAGATGGAGGGCAGCACGGTGGCTTAGTGGATAGCATGTTCTCTTCTCAGCACTAGGGATTCCCGGTTCGAATCCCAATCTGGGTGGAGTTTCCATGTTCTCCCCGTGTCCGCGTGGGTTTCCTCCGGGTTCTCCGGTTTCCTCCCACAGTCCAAAACATGGATCAAGTCAATTGAGTTCTCCAAATTGCCCCATAAAGAGTGTGTTTGTGTAAATAAGTGTGTGCCCAGTGATAGATTGGCACCCTGTGCTGGGTGTATCTGCCCAGCGCCCGAAACGTTCTCCCCTGGATGGGCATGGGGAACCCCCCCCCCCCCCTGCGACCCTAATATAGGATTAAGCAGAAGATAATGGATAGAATCATATAGATGGACTTTGTAGTTTTATAATTACAGACTGTAGTCTATCTGTGTTCTTGTTGTTGTTAGTCCCCTGTTGGTTCTCTGTTCTCTATTGACAGAACAGGTATCATTTGGGTGGTGGATTGTTTATTGTCAGTTCTGCAGTGACACTGATGTGGTGAGGGGGTTTTAGTGCAGCAGTGCTGCTGGAGTTTCATTCCTCCACCTCAGTGACACTGCTGGGATAGGAATAATGCACCAACCTAATAACCCCTGCTCTGTGGTGCTACTATTGGGCTTCTGACCATTAGAACAGAGTAAAGGGGACGTACACAGTATGTACTGTAGAACAAACAGATGGACTACAGACTGAAATTGGAGAACTACAAAGTCCATCTTTACAGGATGTGGAACTGAGAACATGGATAATAAGTGGAGCAGAAAGGGGGCGTGTCATGCTAAACACTAAGCCATCGTGCTGCACATACACTATATGATGGCAATTCAGAGCAGCCAATTCACCTTAAATCAATGTTATTGGACTGTGGAAGAAAACGGAAGAACTTGGAGAAATCCAACGCAGACAGGGGGAGAACATGGAAACTCCACCCAGATCTGGATTCAAACCTGGATCCCAGCGCTGAGAGGAGAACCTGCTAAACACTAAGCCACCATGCTACACACACATACACACTATATAGGGGTAATTCAGTGCAGCCAATTCACCTTAAATACATGTTTTGATGAAACTCTACCCACATCGGGATTCAATATACAGAGTCTCTCAGAATCAGATTCAAAGGACCACACGTTGGGTTCTGCTCAAAGCTCGGATTTTGAGGGCAGAAGAAGCTGCAGTCCCGGCTCGTGGCATGGTGGCTTAGTGGTTAGTATGTCGGCCCCTCATCTCCGCGGATTTTAAATCTATTATGATGTTTCACAGTCTGGAGAGTTTCATTTACATCTCTGCATTTGTGTCTGTGCCAAACCCATCGCTATTTGGCTACTCAAATGATGCTCCTCACGGTGAGTGAGCGTGATGTAGCCAAGCAGCCTCATCGAGACAGAATTCTAACCAGCGGCAAAAATCAGTACTGTGAGGAAAGTTCTAAATAAATTCAATTATACATAAATAAATAGCGGGTGGCTTAGTAGTTAGCACTTCAACTAATTTAAAACTCTGCAGCCCAGCTTGTGTTTAACCAGCCCAAGTGAACTTATGTCCCTCCACCTCTCCTCTCTCTCCATTGGCTCCCTGTAGCTGCTGCATTCAGTACAAGACACTGACTCTGACCTCGTCTTATTGTCTTCCATTTACTCCTTTACTAGAGTCCTGGGGCAGGTTCCACATGCCCATCCAGGGCAGAACATTTTGGGCGCTGGGCAAATACACCCAGGACAAGGTGGCAATCTATCATTGGGCACACACTCACTCACACAGATACAAACACTATATAGGAGTAATATAGAGCAACCAGTTCACCTTAAATTCATATTTTTAAACTTTGGGAGGAAACCAGAGAACCTGGAGAAAACCCACAGACATGGAGAACATCCACACAACATCCATCCATCCATTATCTTCTGCTTTATCCTCAATTAGGTTCGCGGGGGGGGGGGGGGGGGTTCCCCATGTCCATCCAGCGGAGAACGTTTCGGGCGCTGGGCAGATACACCCAGTACAGGACGCCAATCTATCGCTGGGCACACACTCACTCACACAGACACACTCTATATGGGGCAATTTGGAGAATTTAATTGACCTTGATCCATGTTTTTGGACTGTGGGAGGAAACCGGAGAAAACCGGCGGAAACCCACGTGGACACGGGGAGAACATGAAAACTCCACCCAGATGGGGATTCGAACTGGGAATCCCTAGAGTTGAGAGGAGAACATGCTAACCACTAAGCCACCGTGCTGCCCCATCCACACTAAGTGTTCTAACCGCAACACCCTCCCCCCCTTTTTTTAATGTTTATCGAAAAGCATGTGATGTTCTATAATGTTTTTCTCTTCAAATAATAAATCCCAAACTTGTAATAATAATAAGTATCAGAGCCACTCACGCCGGCCGGTCTTCTAATATGAGTGCTGTGGTGGACAGTGGTTCAAACTCCAGGTTCTTGCGTCGTCCTTGAGCGGAGTGCGATGGGCTCTGGGCCCCTGTAGCGACCTTGGATTCATATTCCTGTAAAGGTTCGGGAAACAAAGCATCGAAAAAGAGAGCATGAGCTACAAAACAGAGCATCAATAAAACACAGGGTCCAAAAACGATGAAATGAAAAAAGAAAATACGAAAAATATTGACATGGCATGAACACAAGGGGGGGTGGTAGTGGTTAGCACATCTGCCCATCTGCACTGGGAACCTGGGTTCGAATCCTGATTTGAGTGGAGCATTGTGTGGATGTTCTCCATGTCTGTGGGTTTTCTCTGGGTTCCTCCCAATTATGAAAATATGAATTCAAGGTGAACTCTGTTCTATATTACTCCTATATAGTGTTTGTGTGTGTGAGTGAGTGTCTGCCCAGTGATAGATTGGCACCCTGTCCTGGGTGTATCTGCCCAGAACCTTCTCCCCTGGATGAGCATGTGGACCCTGCCCAAGGACTCTAGTAGACAGAGGCAGAATGATCAGCATGTTCTCCGCTCAGCTTTTGGGATCCAGGTTCCATGGGCTTCCTCTGGGTTCTACGGTTTTCTCCCACAGTTCCAAAAACATGGATTCAAGGTAAATTGAATGCTCCAAATTGCCCCATATAGTGTCTTTTTGAGTGCCCAGTGATAGATTGGCGCCCTGTCCTGGGTGTATCTGCCCAGCGCCCGAAACGTTCTCCCCTGGATGGGCATGGGGAACCCCCCCGCGACCCTAATAGAGGATAAAGCGGAAGATAATGGATGGATGAAAGAATGAATGAGATGGATCACAAAGACGATGGAGTATTGCGAGCGGTTCCATGCCTTAAGGTTACACGAGACACTGGGTAGCTATCTGTACAATTTTTCATACTTCAGCAGAACATCAGAAAAGCAAGACCAAGCGTAAATAGTTAATATTAATAGTCCAAGAAGCTTGGCAAAGTGTCAATGGCCATATTGTTCACGAGGACCCTCCAAAAACGCCCAGGGCGACTATGAAATAAGAAAAGCTGAACGTGACAATTAAAGAGAGTGCTGAAGCAAAAGCATGAAGCATGAAGGACGAAGCCGACGTTATTCCATCTGCACATGAATAAGCTGAAGAGCACGGCGGAGACCTGCGTACAACACAGGACAACCAAACGTTCATTACAGTGAACGCACACATGCAGGGCAAGCTCACGTGAAAGGCAACCACACAACCACTGCTGCCCCTGACTGGTACATCACTCAACAGCAAGCCGGCAAGACGACGTTCTAGAGTTACGGCAGGCAGGAGCGTGGAACGTAACGGGTTAATGGAACACTGTTCTCCATGCTTAGATGATGACATTGAGAGAATGGATGGGGGAAAAAGCCTACCCCTGCACTCAAGAGATTTGGTGTTGATACAGAGGTTAGATTGCCAGGGTTACTGTCCTGAAGAAAGAAGAAGAGACTTTACTTAGTAAAAATAAATAATAAATAAAACATTGAATTCATTTAAAGAACAAAGAGGAGCTGATTTTGGAAAACAATGGCGTTTTGTTGTTACCATTGACTGCCCACCACTACATCATCATCATCATCATCATCCCCAAAGGTAATTATTTTTTATTTCTTATATTTTTTCTTTACACCAAATATTTAATTTTCATAATCTTCTGCTTTATCCTCTACTAGGGCCGGGCGCTGGGCAAATACACCCAGGACAGGACGCCAATCTATCACTGGACACACACTCACTCACATACACACTCTATATAGGGCAAGTTAGAGAACTCACTTGACCTTGATCCATGTTTTTGGACTGTGGGAGGAAACCGGAGAACCCGGAGGAAACCCAGGCAGACACGGGGAGAACATGGAAACTCCACGATTGGGATTCGAACCGGGAATCCCTAGCGCTGAGAGGAGAACATGCTAACCACTAAGCCACCGTGCCACCCCTAATATTTAATTTAATACATAATATTTAACTAAAAAATTTCATTTAATCAATCGTAATTGCTTTAGGGTGGGGCGGCACGGTGGCTCATTGGTTAGCACGTTCGCCTCTCAGCACTAGGGATTTCTGGTTCAAATCCCAATCTGGGTGGAGTTTCCATGTTCTCCCCGTGTCTGCGTGGGTTTCCTCCGGGTTCTCCGGTTTCCTCCCACAGTCCAAAAACATGGATCAAAGTCAATTGAGTTCTCCAATTTGTCCCATATAGAGTGTGTCTGTGTGAGTAAGTGTGTGCCCAGGGATAGATTGGCGCCCTGTCCTGTGGTGTATCTGCCCAGCGCCCGGAACATTCTCCTCTGGATGGGCATGGGGAACCCCCCCACGACCCTAGTAGAGGATAATGCGGAAGATAATAGATGGATGGATGGATGCTTTAGGGTGAAACTGGGTGAAACTCAAGGTCTGTATTTGAGTCGAGGCAATTGTTGGGTGTCTTAGCATTGGCTTCTTTCTTTAAAAATAGCATTAACATATTTTTGGTGAGTACATTACGAGTCAAAAGGTTGGACTTCCCTTCTTTTTGCTCCACTTTTTTGTCCATTTTTTGTCCATTCAGGCTTAAAACACTGTAAAGCTGCTTTAAAACAATGAACTGTTGTAAAAGCTGAAGGTTAGGGGTTCAAATCCTAGGTTCACTGAGGTTACCAATGTGAGTCCTTGAGGAAGACCCTAACCCCTTACCGCTTTAGTAATGCTGTATGGTCGACCCTGTGTTCTGACCCCAACATGTGCCTAAATGTAATGCCTAAATGTAATGTATATACTGAGTACATCCCCTTTAATCTGTTCTAATGGTCAGAACCCCAATAGTAGCACCACAGAGCAGGGGTTATTTGGTTGGTGCATTATTCCTATCCCAGCAGAGTCACTGAGGTGGAGAAATGAACCTCCAGCAGCACTGCTGCACTAAAACCCCCTCACCACATCAGTGTCACTGCAGAACTGACAATAAACAATCCACCACCCAAATGATACCTGTTCTGTCAATAGAGAACAGAGAACCAACAGGGGACTAACAACAACAAGAACACAGATGGACTACAGTCTGTAATTATAAAACTACAAAGTCTGTCTATATGATAAGTGGTGGAAATAGAGGATGGAGCAAAAAGGGGGCGTGTCCAAATGTTTGACTGCTACTGTATATGAAAGATCTTTATTAATTTACTCCATCAAGGCCGTCAGCTGTACATATCAACTTGACATCCGGACTGATGTATGCTTATTGTTATTATAAAACTAATACCTGGTGACCACCCAACACTTAATATATGCCAACATAAAAATCAGCAAATAAAAAACAATAGAAATATTTGTCTTTAGTTAAATAAAACGGGTATTAAAATCATAAGACGGTTCTGCTACATCATTCCATGCTTCCACAATGACCATCCATTCATTATAGCAATGGTATAGCATGGCTGGACTAATCATTATTTTATTATAGACTCATGTGAAACCTTTGTGAGTTGTTACAGGAGCTGTGGGCTTTTCTTTTATGAAATCATATGACTTCCCAAAACCCCTCTGAGCTTATATGAGCCCAGCATGTGGTCATCAGGGCCTCTGTTTACTGACTCTGGAAACGGGAGGGTGAGGACCGAAGCAAAGCCACTGATGTTTCTGTCTGAGTCTCTACGTTACAGAGGAAACTGTCTTTTTACTAAAACCTTGAAGTATCTCAATACTTTCTATGAATCCGGCGTACATCATGCATTATAAACACTTTCATGAAGCTTTAGAAGGTATTCATAATGCTTCATAACACTTGTTATAAGCATCTGCTAATGGAAATAGATGTTCATAAACACACTCATAAACTGTTATAAGAATATCCCATAAAGCTGCTGTTTTTTAATTGGCTGAAATAGTCCTCTCCAATCAGAGAGAGCGAATACGCTGGCATAACCTGAGCCTATTAGTATAGGCCCTGGTATCAAGGACTCGAAATCTGATTGGTTGAAATAACAGGGTGCTACACACTTATTTAATACCATCTTCTACTTTATCCTCTATTAGGGTCGCAGGGGGTTCTCCATGCCCATCCACTAGAGAACGTTTAGGGCGCTGGGCAGATACGCCAGGACAGGACGCCAATTTATTACTGGGCCCACACGCACACAGACACACTCTATATGGGGCAATTTGGAGAACTCATTTGACCTTGATCCATGTTTTAGGACTGTGGGAAAAAACTGGAGAACCCAGAGAAAGCCCACGAGGACACGGGGAGAACATGGAAACTCCACCCAGATTGGGATTCGAACCGGGAATCCCTAGTGCTGAGAGGAGAACATGCTAACCACTAAGCCACCGTGCCACCTATTTGTAAGTGGCTTTAGATAAAAGCATCTGATATATAACCAAATGTAACAAATAAAAATAATGAATAAATAAATAATAAATAAATAAATAATAAAGAACAAGGTAAAAAACAGGGCGGCACGGTGGCTTAGTGGTTAGCATGTTCTCCTCTCAGCACTAGGGATTCCCGGTTCGAATTCCAATCTGGGTGGAGTTTCCATGTTCTCCCTGTGTCTGCATGGGTTTCCTCCGGGTTCTCCGGTTTCCTCCCACAGTCCATAAACATGGATCAAGTCAATTCAGTTCTCCAAATTGCCCCATATAGAGTGTGCCCAGTGATAGATTGGCACGCTGTCCTGGGTCTGTCTGCATCCCAACCCCCCCCCACCCCCCCACAACCCTAATAGATGATAAAGCGGAAGATAATAAATGGATGGAAGGTGACAAACAGAGAAAAAAGAGAAAATAAAAAAAATAAATACCAGCCATTTCTAAGTTCTAGACATTCTCCAGACTCTCGACTCCGCAGCTGCGCAACACTGTAATTAGTTTTTATTTTGTGACTCTATTGACCAGCACGCTGCCAAAAAACGGCCAACACGCTGGAGATATGAAGCAGCACACTGTGCACACATGGCTGACTTTCTTTATGCTGAAGGTGTGACCTGAAGGACAAACCTGTTGAATAGTTTTGGAGTCTTTCGGAGGGCTTTCCCTCGGTGGGATCTTTCCAAACAGTTTCCACCCCGGAGCGCTCGGAACCTCCTTCTGCTTCCGAGAGAACAGACCCCTTTAAAACACAACGGAACATCATCAGTCACACAGTGCGTTCCAACCTGAACTCCCAAGAGACACAGAAAATGAGTGAAGTTCACAATATGGAATCATTATAAAAATATAAGCAACTTCATAGTGGAACAGATGGGATGAGGGTTCCAAACGGAGTGACAGCATGTGGTTATGTAAATGAATCTTGCGGCAAAACATACGGAGTGGGGCAAGGTCCTTTGCAGTTTTTGATGAAGCTGTAATCAAGAGCCTCAGTTTATTATTAATTACGCTGAAAAATGAGGGTGAATAATGGGCAAGGCGTAGGCTTGTGGTTAAGGACCTGAAGGTTCCCGATTTGATACCCTGGAAATGGCCCACAGGCCTTGAGTTTGACACCATTGATCTATATGATCAGTGGAACTAAAAAAAAAAACAGTATAGAACCGAGGAGGTATTCCATTATCTCCCGCTTTATCCTCTATTAGGGTCGAGAACGTTTCGGGCACTGGGCAGATACACCCAGGACAGGACGCCAATCTATCGCTTGGCACAAACTCACTCACACAGACACACTCTATATGGGGCAATTTGGTGATTGACTTGATCCATGTTTTTGGACTGTGGGAGGAAACCAGAGAACCCGGAGGAAATCCATGCAGACACAGGGAGGAAATGGAAACTCCACACAGATTGGGATCCGAACCGGGAACCCCTTGTGCTGAGAGGCGACCACCGTGCTGCCCCCTGAGGAGGTATATCTATTAAAAAGGTTGGTGAGAGTGTGAGAGTGTGTGTGTGTATGTACAGACAGACAGACAGACAGACAGACAGACAGACAGACAGATAGATAGATAATCACATGATAAAACACTTTCTACTATGACTGCGGTAGCAAGATTCTTCAGACAGGAGGAAGAAACATGCAAACAGATATTAGCATGGCTTTGCATTAGAACTCAAGCATAGTGACTGTTCAAATCTACTATTCTTTATGTTCTCTCACCATGAGCTAGTGTCTGATAAACTATCAAAGTATGTAACAAATCATTTTATATAAATGGGGGGAGTTATATAAATAGGGGGGGGGGGGTTCCCCATGCCCATCTAGTGGAGAACATTTTGGGCGCTGGGTAGATACACCCAGGACAGGGCACACTCTATATGGGGCAATTTAAAGAATTCAATTGACTTGACTGTTTTTGGACTGTGGGAGGAAACCAGAGAACCCGGAGGAAACCCATGCAGACACAGGGAGGACATGGAAACTCCACCCAGATTGGGATTCGAACCGGGAATCCCCAACAAATCCTTTTATATAAACATCCATCCATCATCTTCCGCTTTATCCTCTTTACCTTATACAAGGGTTTGCGGTGGGGCGCAAGGGAGGGGGTTCCCCATGCCCATCCACTAGAGAACGTTTCGGGCGCTGGGCAGATGGACCCAGGACAGGACGCCAATCTATCACTGAGCACACACTCACTCACACAGACACACTCTATATGGGGGAATTTGGAGAATTTAATTGACTTGATCCATATTTTTGGACTGTGGGAGGAAACCGGAGAACCCGGAGGAAACCCACGCGGACATGGGGAGAACATGGAAACTCCACCCAGATTGGGATTCGAACCTGCAGCCCCAGGACTGAGAGGCGAACGAGCTAACCACTAAGCCACCGTGCTGCCTGATTTAAACACGTACTGTAATAATTTACGTATTTTTTGATAAAAAATACATTTAATTTATTTAAACCTGCAGGCCCAGGGCTGAGAGGAGAACATGCTAAGTATTACTCCACACCGCCGCCGTGGATTTGATCATAAAAGCTCAACTTGTCTCATCAGTTCGGACAGCCGACTAAAAGTGAATGAAAGCCCAGCTTGGCTGAGGACTGAACCCAAACCAGAAGTCAGGACGATTAATAACTGTTGATTAATAACTCAGGCAGACATTAAGCTGTTATTGAACTTCAGCTCGGATTTGAGCACCTGCTTCATACCTACATTAAGCTGCAGGGTGCGTGGTTGCTAAAGATCACTAAAATATAGGCCCTCGAGCTGTTTCTTGGTGGTTTGTAAAGAGAATATAAACCTCCACATGGTTTTAAAAGGACCATCCATTCATTATCTTCCGCTTTATCCTCTATTAGGGTCGCGGGGGGTTCCCCATGTCCATCCAGGGGAGAACGTTTCGGGCGCTGGGCAGATACACCCAGGACAGGACGCCAATCCATCGCTGGGCACACACTCACTCACACAGACACACTCTATATGGGGCAATTTGGAGAATTCAATTGACTTGATCCATGCAGACATTAAGCTGTTATTGAACTTTAGCTCAGATTAGAGCAGCTGAGACATTAATTGCTTTATAGCTCACACATTGGACTGTCAGCAGTTTGTGTGTGTGTGTGTGTGTGTGTGTACACGCATGAAGCATGCATATGACAAGAACTATGACCCGGTTACTCATTAGCATGGCCTATGCCACAGGGAAAAAAAAAAAAACTTTGCTTCCCGTGATTTATTCATAATAATGCAGGACCTCGAGTGACTTACTGCATTATAAAAACGCTATTTAAAAAAAAAAAAAAAAATAAATAAATAAATAAATAAAAGTTAAATTTCTACACAGGGTGGAGTTTTCATGTTCTCCCCGTGTCTGTGTGGGTTTCCTCCGGGTTCTCTGGTTTCCTCCCACAGTCCTAAAACATGGATCAAGTCAATTCAGTTCTCCAAATTGCCCCATGTAGAGTAATATGTGTGTGAGTGAGTGTGTGCCCAGTGATAGACTGGCGTCCTGTCCTGGGTGTATCTGCCCAGCGCCCGAAACGTTCTCCCCTGGATGGGCATGGGGAACCCCCCCACGACCCTAATATAGGATAAAGCAAAAGATAATGAATGAATGAATGAATGAATATACACAGGGTGGCGCTATGGCTTAGTGGTTAGCACATTCATCCCCTCAGTGCTGGGGATCCAGGTTGGAATCCCAAACTGGGTGGAGTCCATCGCTTGGCACACACTCCCCGACACAAACACATACACTATATGGGGCAATTCAGAGCATTTAATTTATATCGAATCCAGCGCTGAGAGTCAAACGTGTTGATCACTACACCACCGTGCCCCAATTACTTTATTGTTTTATTTTATTTAATAACTAGCCACTTGGCCCAGCTTTACTCCGGCTGGTGATAACGGTATATCGCGCTGCGCTGTTAAAATAGCAACTAAAGGGAACAGCAAGTGACACACTGATAGGTTTATTTGTACATAGAGCCCAAAAACACCCATAAATCATGTTGTCATGATAAAAAAGACACACTAACACCACATACATTAAGCTGCAGGATGCGCTGTTGCTAAAGATCACTAAAATGAAGGCCCTTGAGCTGTTTCTTGGTGGTTTGTAAAGAGAATATAAACCTCCACATGGTGCTAAAAGGTCCATCCATCCATTATCTTCCGCTTTATCCTCTATTAGGGTCGCGGGGGGGTTCCCCATGTCCATCCAGGGGAGAACGTTTAGGGCGCTGGGCAGATATACCAAGGACAGGACGCCAATCTATCACTGGACACACACTCACTCACA
>JAFMOD010000056.1:316665-328422 GCA_019802435.1 Corydoras maculifer | reverse complement strand
GGGGGGGGGGGGTGTAACTTCACAAATAACCTCAAAATAAAGGAGCTTGATCTATGTTTTTGGACTGTGGGGGGAAACCGGAGAACCCGGAGGAAACCCACGTGGCACGGGGAGAATTCTCTTTTGAGGTGTGGCCGGTATCCCCATGCGGGGGAAAACATTTCGGGCACTGGGCTGATACACCCAGGAAAGGGTGCCAATCTATCACTGGGCACACACTCACTCACACATAGGGTGACCAGATGTGGGACAGTCCCGCAATTTTGTTACTTTTCGGGCGTCCTGCAAATTGAGACGTTGTCCCGCATTGTTATTGAAAGTTAGACTCCAGTTTTTAAGCGTGTTTTATAAGCTGCCATTGGACGGCTGAGTTGTCTGTTAACAGGGGGTGAAGCAGGCTGTTTGAATGTCAACCAATCGGAAACGCGGACGCATGTTACGGGCGCGCCCACCAACACAAACAATGCAAATTAGGACATATGGCAGTGCATTGGTGTCCCACACAAACATAGTCTTTGTCCCACATCTGGTGAATTGGAATCTGGTCACCCTTCTCACACAAACACACTCTATATGGGGCAATTTGGCACATCCAATTGGGAGGAAACCGGAGAACCCGGAGAAAACCCATGTGGACACGAGGAGAACATGAAAACTCCACCCAGAATGGAATTTGAACTGGGAATCCCTAGCGCTGAGAGTCGAATGTGCCCGACACACACCATTTCCTTTTAAATGTGCTTTCAGCCTCCACTGAGTGTGCAGGACGTCTCCTGGAACTTCACAAATACCTTTAGAATATAGGACCTTGATCCATGCTTTTGGACTGTGGGAGGAAACCGGAGAACCCGGAGGACACCCACGCGGACACGGGGAGAATTCACTTTTGGGGTGTTGCTGGTTTCCTGGAGGTGTACAGTAGTCAGATCTTCATCCATGGCTCTGCTGAAGCACTGCGGCTACGACGATCACTGGATGGAACCTGGATATTAATTTGACTGCGGTCCTGCAGGACGTCCTCAATGGACTTACATATAGTTTTCCATTTGTTAAACACAGGTCACATGATCATCACACAAGCTGTACATTAGTGTTCTACACTGTTGATGCTGCACGCCGCTCAAGGAGGATGAGTCCCCCACTGAGTCTTGGTCCTCACAAGGTTTCTTCCTTAAATAACAACATAAAAGGGAGTTTTTTCTTGCCACTGTCGCTTCAGCTTGCTCTTTGGGGGTTTAAAGGCTTACAACTCTGTAAATCTGCTTTGTGACAATGTACTGTTATAAAAAGCACAATATAAATCACTTGAACTTGAACTTGGTAGTATTAATTAACCAGGAAGACTTTTGAAAAACCTTAATGTATTGATAATATTTTTATTTACATTCAAATTGCACTTACAGGGCGGCACGGTGGCTTAGTGGTCAGCATGTTCGCCTCTCAGCGCTGGGGATCCAGGTTCGAATCCCCATCTGGGTGGAGTTTCCATGTTCTCCCCGTGTCCACGTGGGTTTCCTCTGGTTTCTCTGGTTTCCTCCCACAGTCCAAAAACTTGGATTCAAGGTAAATTGAATGCTCTAAATTGCCCCATATAGTGTGTGGGAGTGAATGTGTGCCCAGCAAAAGTCCTCAGTGTATCTGTCCAGCAACCGAAACATTCTCCCCTGAATGGGTAACCCCCCACCCCACTCCATACAGCATCCCAGTAGAGGATTAAGCAGAAGATAATAAATAAATAAATGAATTACACACACACACACACACACACACACACACACACACACACACACACACACACACATACATATTCAAAGGCACTAAACCAGCTCAAATTACATTTACATTACATTACATTTAGTCATTTAGCAGACGCTTTTATCCAAAGCGACTAACAAATGAGAACACCACAAGTCAGAAGCCATGAAGAAAACCAACTATACTGTAAATTCATCAAACCTGATTGTTATTCGATGCTGCGGCCCCTCCCCCACCCTTTTTTTTTCTACAACAGGTATTTGTTAAAGAGATGAGTCTTCAGTAGTTTCTTAAAACTGCTTAGTGATTCTGCCTTACGGACAGAGTTGGGAAGAACATTCCACCATTTTGCAGTGGTAAACACCACGGAGTGAGAATTAGCTCCTCGGTGAGGTGGAATCGCCAGGCGGCAATCATCACTGGAGCGAAGTGAACGAGCCGGAGTGTATTTTAAAAATATAGAGTGAAGGTAAGAGGAAAGATCCAGAAATTTATGCCAGAGTCAGTGACTTGTACTAAATTAATTAAATTAATCACTGCATCTAAATAAAAAAAAAACTTGGCAACTTAAACAAAATAATAAAAGTTTATTGCTGATAGGGAGTTTAAAGATGGTGGTTTTGGTACTTTGGAGGTTTGTAGGTTTGTAAATCATGTAGAATTATTTTTAGAATATATTTCTGCCTGGATTTCACCTAAAACATCCCCAGATTCTAAAAAATGTTCTAAAAGTACATAAAGAAAACTTATTACATCCAGTATTAGTCCACTTTTTGTCTCGCCACGGGTTTTGTTGGAGCGTGTAATTGGGATGCTGACTGCAGGAATGTCCCCAGAGCTGTTGCTTGACCCTAAGCTATCTCGAAAAGCAATTCAGACCATTTGGAATTACATCCAACGAGCCTTACGACCACCGACCACGTGTAACCACCCCAGTTCAGGACCTCCACATCCAGCATCTTCACCTTTAAGATCGTCTGAGAGCAGAACCACGGACAGCTGCTGCGATGATGGTTTGCATAAGCAAAGGATTTCTGCACGAAGGTTTAAAAGACGCCATTTGGGACGTTCATCTGCCTGCTCGTCGTCCTCATCGCGGTCCTCACCTGAATGAGTGAGCAGATGTTCACGTTGATGGCGTATGGCACATTGGAGAGCTGTGTTGCACTGCGTCACGCAAATGGTGGTCTCACCAGCTTCCGACTGATTTTCAGACCCCCCCCCCAATACAGTAGAAGTAAACTACAGATTTTATAGTGTGCTTTTATAGAGGACAGCCTATAGCATATTGCTGCAATGATGCTGTCTCATGGTTTTATATATATTTTGAGTTTTTGTACAAGTGTTATATATATATCAGAGGGTTTAAAAAGGAGGTGGTGGAGGAGGTGGTGGTATTTGAAATTTTCCAGGTGAAGGTGGAGGAGGGGGTGGAGGAGGAGGAGAAAACGAAGGATCTTGTCCAGGATTATAAACTTGTCCAGGTGGTGGTGGTGGAGGGGGAGGAGGAGCGAAAGGGACTTGTCCAGGAGGAGGAGGAGGAGGAGGATTATAACCTTGTCCAGGAGGTGGTGGTGGAGGGGGAGGAGGATGATTATAACCTTGTCCAGGTGGTCGAGTTGGAGGAGGAGGAATGAAAAGACCTTGTCCAGAAGGAGGAGGGGGTGGAGGAATGCTTCCAACACTGGTAGTTGAACGAGGTGGAGGAGGTGGAGCCACATGAACCTTACCGTGACTAGGAGTAGGAGGCGGAGCCATGGAAGAATACTGGGCATGTGGTGGTAATGGGGTATATAACATTTCAAAGGAAGGTGGTGGTGGTGATGGTGGTGGAGGAATCACTGAACTTCTCTGAGGACACGAAGAAGATGTAGGGAGGACAGAAGGCATGAACTCAGTTTGAGGGCTTGGGGGTGGGGGCAAAAAGGAATCTCCGAAAGCAGGGCTCAATGGAGGTGGTAATGTTGTAGATGCAAAAATTGGGGTGTTCCTGGGAAAAGGAGAACTTGGTGGGGGTGGTGGTGGAGGAGGGCCAATTGGATTACTAGGAGTTAGAGGAGGTGGTATCACAGGATCTGTGGTGAAGCTTGAAGGTGGAGGATTGGAGACTGGCGTGGCTGATGGAGCTGCTGTGCTTTTGGAACCGGTCCAGTTTGGAACTGATGGAGGTGGAACCGCGATGCCAGTGGTGGACCTAAAGAATGTCATTAAAAAGAGGGTCACTGTGTGAAGTCTCCACCTAAATACTCAAAACTTTGTTTATTACTTTTAATAATACATTTATTCATTCATTATCTCCTGCTTTATCCTCTATTAGGGTCGCGGGGGGGTTCCCCATGCCCATCCAGGGGAGAACGTCTCGGGCGCTGGGCAGATCCAGGACAGGGCACCAATCAATACAGGTAGTTGAGGTCCTGAATTCTGATTGGCTGTTCCATTTGTCCAGCTGTGACATTATTGACGATAACAAACACAACTGAACGCTTTGCGCGAATGACAAAAACGAAAAGGCTCCAAACCAAACTGTTCCAGCTCACCACCAAAGAAACGTGAGAACGTTCTGTAAATCTACAGATTAATATAAACAGAGTTATTTCCAAAGGCACGGTGGCTTAGTGGGTAGCATGTTCTCCTCTCAGCGCTAGGGATTCCCGGTTCGAATCCCAATCTGGGTGGAGTTTCCATGTTCTCCCTGTGTCTGTGTGGTTTTTCTCCGGGTTCTCCGGTTTCCTCCCACAGTCCTAAAACATGGATCAAGTCAATTGAATTCTCCAAATTACCCCATATAGAGTGTATGTGTGAGTAAGTGTGTGTCCAGCGATAGATTGGCGCCCTGTCCTGGGTGTATCTGCCCAGTGCCCGAAACGTTCTCCCCTGGATGGGCATGAGGAACCCCCCCTGCGACCCTAATAAAGGATAAAGCGGAAGATGATGGATGGAGATCCATTTCTCCATAAGCACCAAGCTTGCATCCCATTGCTCAGCAACCAATATTTACTTTAAGAACGCTCAAATTGTTCTCCCTGGATGGGCATAGGGAACCGCCCCACGACCCTGGTAGAGAATAAAGATAAAGATAATGGATGGATTTTGTATTGATCTTCCATGTTGATCAATTTTGATCCTAAAGACACTAACTGAGAACTTAAAACAAGGCAAAAAATCATGAATGTTTGCTGCTATATTTTATATATTATATTCTATATTCTGGCGGCACGGTGGCTTAGTGGTTAGCATGTTCTCCTCTCAGCACTAAGGATTCCTGGTTCGAATCCCCATCTGGGTGGAGTTTCCATGTTCTCCCCGTGTCCGTGTGGGTTTCCTCCGGGTTCTCCGGTTTCCTCCCACAGTCCAAAAACATGGATCAAGTCAATTGAATTCTCCAAATTGCCCCATATAGAGTGTGTCTGTGTGAGTGAGTGTGTGTCCAGTGATAGATTGGCGTCCTGTCCTGGATGTATCTGCCCAGCGCCCGAAAAGTTCTCCCATGGATGGGCATGGGGAACCCCCCCTGCGACCCTAATAGAGGATAAAGCGGAAGATGATGGATGGATATTCTATAATTGGGATTTATATTTTATACTGCTGTTATATTTTATAAATTGTATCTTATATTTTCATTCATTCATTATCTCCCGCTTATCCTCTATTAGGGTCGCGGTGGGGTTCCCCATGCCCATCCAGGGGAGAACGTCTCGGGCGCTGGGCAGATAGACCCAGGACAGGGCGCCAATCCATCGCTGGGCACACACTCACTCACACAAACACACTCTACATGGGGCAATTTGGAGAATTCAATTAACTTGATCCATGTTTTTGGACTGTGGGAGGAAACCGGAGAACCCGGAGGAAACCCACGCAGACACGGGGAGAACATGGAAACTCCACCCAGATGGGGATTCGAACCGGGAATACCTAGCGCTAAGAGGCGAACGTGCTAACCACTAAGCCACCGTGCCGCCCTATCTTATATTTAATATTCCAATTTAATCTTTAAGTAATTTTACTTCTAATAGAAACTGCCTGGAACCTATCCATCCATTATCTTCCGCTTTATCCTTTATTAGGGTCGTGGGGGGTTCCCTATGCCCATCCAGGGGAGAAAGTTTCGGGCACTGGGCAAATACACCCAGGACAGGATGCCAGTCTATCACTGGGCTCTGCCTGGAACCACATTTTCATGGACCACATGTGATGCAAATGACAATAAAATGTTGAATCCTTGAACATTTAATTCTTACCCAAAATGGTGTCCTGCCTCTGGTACGGTTGGCTGCTGGATGGTTGGCTGAGTTTCAGGCTGTTTCTTGGCTCCCTTAAATAACAAACCATGTCTTTTTTATTTTACTATTAAATACATATTAAATCATTTATAAACTTTTGTTTACTAATCTTAAAGCTACTTTTACACCTACAGTACCAGCCTAAAGCTTGGACACACCTTCTTCTTGCTCTACTTATTGTCCATGTTCTCAGATCCACTTCCTGTAAAGATGGACTTTGTAGTTCCACAATTCCAGACTGTAGTCCATCTGTGTGTTCTACAGTACATACTGTGTACGTCCCCTTTACTCTGTTCTAATGGTCAGAACCCCAATAGTAGCACCACAGAGCAGGGGTTATTTGGTTGGTGCATTATTCCTATCCCAGCAGTGTCACTGAGGTGGAGAAATGAAACTCCAGCAGCACTGCTGCACTAAAACCCCCTCACCACATCAGTGTCACTGCAGAACTGACAATAAACAATCCACCACCCAAATGATACCTGTTCTGTCACCCCCCCCCCCCCCCCCCCCCCCCCCCCCCCCCCCCCCCCCCCCCCCCCCCCCCCCCCCCCCCCCCCCCCCCCCCCCCCCCCCCCCCCCCCCCCCCCCCCTGGACTAACAACAACAAGAACACAGATGGACTACAGTCTGTAATTATAAAACTACAAAGTCCATCTATATGATAAGAGGACGAAATAGAGAATGGAGCCAGAAGGGGGCGTGTCCAAACCTTTGAGTGGTAGTGTGTGGTGTGTTTCTTGGGGTGTTACTTAAACGTACCTACAGGACCATCTTTGGATCTGGATCTAAAACCCCCTCACAGCATCATTCATAAATTATTTCATTCATTATCTTTCGCTTTATCCTCTACTAGGGTCGGGGGGGGGGGGGGTTCCCAATGCCCATCCAGGGAAGAATGTTTTGGGTGCTGGGCAAATCCACTTACACAGTCACATACACAAACATGTTTTGGAGGCAATTTAGAGTATTAGATTCACCTTGGATCCATGTTTTTGGAATCCCCAGTGCAGAGAGGTAAATGTGAAAAACCCCTGACTCACTGCATCATTTAGATAGGGGCAATTTAGAGCCAATTCATTTTAGATACATTTTTTTTGGTCTGTAGGAGGAAACTGGGGAACCCAAAGAAAACCCAGGTGGTCATGGGGAGAGCATGGAAACTCCACCCAGATAGAGATTGGAATGTGACAAGCACAGCCCCGCCGTGCCATCTCTCTTTGAATTCATGTAAAATTAAATGAAGTGTGGTTAGCATGTTCTCCTCTCAGCACTAGGTTCCAGGTTTGAATCCCTATCTGGGTGGAGTTTCCATGTTCTCCCCGTGTCCGCGTGGGTTTCCTCTGGGTTCTCCGGTTTCCTCCCACAGTCCAAAAACATGGATCAAGTCAATTGAGTTCTTCAAATTGCCCCATATAGAGTGTGTATGTGTGAGTGAGTGTGTGTCCAGTGATAGATTGGTGTCCTGTCCTGGGTGTATCTGCCCAGCGCCCGAAACATTCTTCCCTGGATGGGCATAGGGAACTCCCCCGCGGCCCTAATAGAGAATGAAGTGGAAGATAATAGATGGATGGGATGGTAAATGAAGTGTAAAAATGTAAAGCCATCACAAAGAAATAATATCCGCATCATCCAAACTCTTAAATACTATTTTAATATACTATTTAATAAATTAAAGAAGTCAATATAGGGTGTTATGGTGGCTTAGTGGTTAGCATGTTCTCCTCTCAGCTCTAGGCATTCCCGGTTCAAATCCCAATCTGGGTTTCCTCCGGGTTCTCCCGGTTTCCTCCCACAGTCCAAAAACATGGATCAAGTCAATTGAATTCTCCAAATTGCCCCATATAAAGTGTGTCTGTGTGAGTGTGTGCCCGGCGATAAATTGGCACCCTGTCCTGGGTGTATCCACCCAAAACGTTCTCCCCCGGATGGGCATGGGACCCCCCTCCCCCCCGCGATCCTAGTAGAGGATGAAGCAGAAGATGATGGATGGATGGAAGCCGTCAATTTAAAAAAATAACAAAGCTCCTCACAGTTTTGGTGCTGTCCCACAATCCATGGCCAACTGAATCTAGACTGGTGTAGGATATGGGAATACGCTCATATTCATCGATGCATTCTTCGGTTCTTTCTGGAGGAACCATCTTCAGGACACATGGGATTTTACAAGGTGCAGTCAGAACGCCGATCTCGTGTCGTGCTACTTTCTCCTTGTAAATGTCCACGGTCTAAAAAAACAGATAGATGCAGTTAATATTTGTGGTTATGTTATGAAGTTCAAGTTCAAGTGATTTATTTATATAGCTATTTTTACAATAGTACATTGTCACAAAGCAGCTTTACAGAATAAAAAGCCTTTAAACCCCCAAAGAGCAAGCTGAAGCGACAGTGGCAAGAAAAAACTCCCTGTTATGTTGATATTTTAAGGAAGAAACCTTGTGAGGACCAAGACTCAGTGGGGGACTCATTCTCCTCGAGCGGCCAGCAACAACAGTGTAGGACACTAATGTACAGATTGTGTGACGATCATGTGATCAGGTGATGCTTATGTAACAGTATTGAAGTTTTTTCTTATTCATAGTCATTACATTGTTTAAACTCAGGGCTGTTTCAAGGCATTTGGGGGCCCCAAGCAAATACCCCACCAACCAATATTGCTTACTTACGGAGCCCCTGAAGGGACATGGAGGAAAAAAAATATCTACATATGTATTGCAAGATCACGCAAAAGTTAACGTGAGATCTCGCGATATCTCACAAAACTAATGCGGTAACCGTGAAGCTTTACAGAATATTGAATTTGGTTGCTGTAGCTTTTAACCTCTAATTTAATTTAAAATTTGATATTTTATTTCTTATTTTTCTTATATTTTATTTTATTTTTAATTTGGCTTTTCTTATTGTAGAACTGCGTTAATTAATTATTATTAATTAATATTAATGTCTTGTGTGTTTTAATGATTTACTGTTTTATTTGTTTTTGTAAAGCAACTTTGAGGTCGCGGCACGGTGGCTTAGTGGTTAGCACGTTCGCCTCTCAGCGCTAGGGATTCCCGGTTCGAATCCCCATCTGGGTGGAGTTTCCATGTTCTCCCCGTGTCTGCGTGGGTTTCCTCCGGGTTCTCCGGTTTCCTCCCGCAGTCCAAAAACATGGAACAAGTTAATTGAATTCTCAAAAATTGACCCGTTTAGAGTGTGTGTGTGTGAGTGAGTGTGTGCCCAGCGATGGATTGGCGCCCTGTCCTGGGTGTATCTGCCCAGCGCCCGAGACGTTCTCCCCTGGATGGGCATGGGGAACCCCACCGCGACCCTAATAGAGGATAAAGCGGAAGATAATAAATGAATGAACTTTGAAGTCCCTAAAAGCGCTATATAAATAAAATGTATTATTATTATTATTATCCATCCATGCTCCAGGGAAGAACATTTCGTGCGGTGGGCAGATACACCCAAGACAGTGCGCCAATCTATCACTGGACACACACTCACTTACACAAACACACTCTATAAGGGGCAATTTTGGAGAACTCAATTGACTTGATTCATGTTTTTGGACTGTGGTAGGAAACCGGAGAACTTGGAGGAAACCCACACGGACACGGGGAGAACATGGAAACTCCACCCAGATGGGGATTCGAACAGGGAATCCCTAGCGCTATAGAGTGTGTTTGTGTGAGTGAGTGTGTGCCCAGTGATAGATTGGCGTCCTGTCCTGGGTGTATCTGCCCAGCACCTGAAACGTTCTTCCCTGGATGGGCATGAAGAACCCCCCTGCGGCCCAAATAGAGGATAAAGCAGAAGATATAGTACACAAACTTCATTGGCTGCATTAAATATCAAAGAGAGTGTATGGCTTCATGCTTGTTGCACCTTGACTCTTTAATAAAAACTTCAACCTTTAATTCTAACTTTGGAACCTTTGTAGCCTTGGAACCTTAGAAATTAACATTCTTAATGTCCTTAAAGAGACAGGACCCATAAAATACAATGAAAATGTAAAATGCTGAAGTAGGCATTTGCTAATGAATTCAATCAGGACCGCCAAGTCACAAAACGTTTTTCGACGAAAGTGTCCGCTTGCATTAAGTAGTCGCTTCAGGAGTCTCTCACTTGTACAAAAACCATGTTTACGGGCAAGCACTAATTTGATGTCTTTATATTTCAAATAAAATATTATATATCATATTATATTATATATAATATTAAATTATATCTCAAAATAAAACTCAATAAAACTTTTCCACGGAAATGCTTCTCCATTGTGTTCGTTTATTGTTGTTGACCCGGAAACTGACCCACATACATCAACTTATAATAAACTTTTTAAATTAAATTTATATATATATATATATATATATATATATATATAAAACTATTGCGATATCTCGCAAAATGAATGCGAGTTATTGCAAAAGTTGATGCAAGATCTCGGGCAATTTGGAGCAGCCAATTCACCTTGAATTCATGTTTTTGGACTGTAAGAGGAAACCCAGAGGAAACTCACACGGACATGAGGAGAACGTGGAAACGTCACCCAGATCAGGATTCGAAGCTCGATCCCCAGCCCTGAGAGACCAACGTGCTAGCCACTAAGCCAGCGTGCTGCCCCTTATTTAAATCACAATTTGAATCCAGGTTGAATCCCCATCTGGGTGGAGTTTCCATGTTCAACCCGTGTCCGTGTGGGTTTCCTCCGGGTTCTCCGGTTTCCTCCCACAGTCCAAAATTGAATGCTCTAGATTGCCCCATATAGATTGTGTTTGTGTAAGTGAGTGTGTGCCCAGTGATAGATTGGCACCCTGTCCTGGGTGTATCTGCCCAGCGCCCGAAATGTTCTCCCCTGGATGGGCATGGGGTACCACCCTCCCCCGCGACCCTAGTAGAGGTTAAAGCAGAAGATAGAAGATATATATATATATATATATATATATATATATATTTATATTTATATTTATATACATATTCAAGCTTGAGGCATGAGGAACCCCCCCCCTCTATGCTATTAGAGGATTAAGTGGAAGATAATGAATGACTGAATGAATCTTATAACCGCTCATCGAGACGTACCATGCCTAGGAGATTGACTGATGATTCCATCTGCTTAAGTTGAACAGTCTGGGCATCCAGTAGTCTCAGCACACTTCTGGCGAGTGAGTTGATCTGATAGGCAACGCTGGCCAAGGCCTGAGTTGTCAGAGCTTTGGACTCCTCCACAGCTTTGCTCGTGTCATCTGCCTACAGCACAAGAAATACCCGTGTCAGATCTCATTAATCAGATGAGATCAGACGTGCCTTCAGTGGTTCCACAATGGGAAAGTTCACATTCTCAGCAGCAAAGTGAAAGACATTGGGAAAGTTAAAAAGATATGTCTAATATATCGATTAAGAATTAATTTTTTTTAAAAATGGAAAAGATGGGCAGCACGGTGGCTTAGTGGTTAGCACGTTCGCCTCTCAGCACTAGGGATTCCCGGTTCGAATCCCAATCTGGGTGGAGTTTCCATGTTCTCCCCGTGTCCGCGTGGGTTTCCTCCGGGTTCTTCGGTTTCCTCCCACAGTGTAAAAATATGGATCAAGTCAATTAAATTCTCCAAATTGCCCCCTATAGAGTGTGTCTGTGTGAGTGAGTAAGAGTCTAGGGATAGATTGGTGCCCTGTCCTGGGTCTATCTGCCCAGCGCCAGGGTTCTCCCCTGGATGGGCATGGGGAACCCCCTGCA
>JAFMOD010000056.1:300945-315732 GCA_019802435.1 Corydoras maculifer | reverse complement strand
CACTCACTCACACAGACACACTCTAAACGGGGCAATTTTGAGAATTCAATTAACTTGATCCATGTTTTTGGACTGTGGGAGGAAACCGGAGAACCCGGAGGAAACCCACGCAGACACGGGGAGAACATGGAAACTCCACCCAGATGGGGATTCGAACCGGGAATCCCTAGTGCTGAGAGGAGAACGTGCTAACCACTAAGCCACCGTGCCGCCAATTTAACTTATTATTATTATTATTATTATTATTATTATTGGGTGGCATGGTGGCTTAGTGGTTAGCATGTTCGCCTCTCAGCACTAGGGATTCCTGGTTCGAATCCCCATCTGGGTGGAGTTTCCATGTTCTCCCCATGTCTGCGTGGGTTTCCTCCGGGTTCTCCGGTTTCCTTCCACAGTCCAAAAACATGGATCAAGTCAATTGAATTCTCAAAATTGCCCCTTATAGAGTGTGTCTGTGTGAGTGAGTGTGTGCCCAGCGATGGATTGGCGCCCTGTCCTTTGTCTATCTGCCCAGCGCCCGAGACGTTCTTCCCTGGATGACCATGGGGAACCCCACCGCGACCCTAATAAGGGATAAATCAGAAGATAATGAATGAATTATTATTATTATTAATATTTTTATTTTTATTTTTATTTTTATTATGGGCGGCACGGTGGCTTAGTGATTAGCATGTTCTCCCCTAAGCGCTAGGGATTCCCAGTTCGAATCCGAATCTGGATGGAGTTTCCATGTTCTCCCTGTGTCCGTATGGATTTCCTCCCACAGTCCAAAAACATGGATCAAGTCAATTGAGTTCTCCAAATTGCCCCATATAGAGTGTGTCTGTGTGAGTGAGTGTGTGTCCAGTGATAGATTGGCATCCTGTCCTGGGTGTATCTGCCCAGTGCCCGAAACGTTCTCCCCTGGATGGGCATGGGGAACCCCCCCCCCGCGTGACCCTAATAGAGCATAAAGCAGAGGATAATGGATGGATCATTATTATTATAACAGATATAAATATGAAAAAGCGGGACTTGCGCAACCATCCTGCTCAAAGCAGGAGTAGCTGTAGGTCTAAAACACGCTGCCTTGGGCTGGTTTTATTCTTGTCTTTTTTTTGTCTTGTTTGGGCTTGTAATCTCTTCAGCAGAACAGACTGAAGAAGATAAGTATTTCTGTCCAGAAACAAAGGTTTTAATAAAAACAGACATATAGAAGATGGACATAATGTACTGCCTCCAACAGGAAACATGTTACATTTAATAATTTAAGAAGTTGCATTTGCAAGTTGTACATTTGGCCCTTTTTAATGCTTTAAATCCATTTATGCAACAACTTCTCCTTTTAAAACACACATCAGAAAATACATAATAATAAATAATTATCAAAAAATGTATAAAGCAGCATGTAAAGCCACCTGTAGGTATATAGAATCGAATCAACAGGTGTGATTCACGGCATAAAGAAGTCTTACATTCTTTAAGATGTTTTCACAGTAGTCAGCCACCTTGTTCAGATTAATATGGTTGTCTAGCAGAGCTTTTCTGGCTGTCAGCACATCACTGAACATCTTCGGGATGTCCTCAGAGGTACTGTCCTTCATTCTGAGTGTCTTAGGACTGTCCGCTCGGTATGTGCTGAGGTAGCTGCGTTCTTCAGGAGAGACAGGTGAGAGACTTGGGTAAGCTGGAATGAGGGAGGCTTATGTTCACAACTGAGATATGATGGCGTGTATGGACATGCTGACTGAGGGCTGCAGCCTCGTGTCTAGAAGTTCATAAAAAAGAGAAATACCTGGAAGATATTTAAACATTGGGCTTTGCAGGTTACAAATATCAGGAAAAGGAAATATTTAACAAAGAAAAGTGTTTTAAAATCCTAATAAACTGTTTTACTGTCATTTACAGGTAGATGTGCAAATGTAATGCGGAATTTTGGCCACTAGAGGGCAAATTTGAGCTACATGAGAGACAGTCTGCCTCTATTGACTGAATTTTCTCTCCCTCTGTGTTTTTTCTGTATTTTCACACACACACACACACACACACACACACACACACACACACACACACACACACACACACACACACACACACACACTTGATTCCTGAAACCAGCATTGAGAAACTGAACATTTAGTTAATTACGTATTTATTTATTCATCTTTTTAACTGCTGATCCAGTTAAAGGTGTCAAAATGGTTGGAAACACTGAGCTCAAGGCAGAGAAACAGCCTGTGTGTGCTGCCAGTTGGAAATACTTGTTACTGTACGTAAATGTCATGTTCCATCATCTGTTTTTTCTGTACTGCGGCCCGGTAGCGTAGTGGTTAGCAAGTCCGCCTTCACACCGCAGATCCAGGTTTAAATCCCAATCTGGGTGGAGTTTCCATGTTCTCCCCGTGTCTGTGTGGGTTTTCTTCGGGTTCTCCGGTTTCCTTCCACAGTCAAAAAATTTTTTTGAAGGTGAATTAAACGCTCTAAATTGCCCCTATTTTAATTACCCCTATATAGTGTGTGTGTTTGTGCAATGGGTGCCCTGTCCTGGGTTTCTGCCCCCCCAACCGAGCCTAGTAAAGGATTATCCATCTATCTATTATCTTCCACTTTATCCTCTATTAGGGTCGCGGGGGGGGTGGGGGGTGGGGGTGGGTTCCCCATGCCCATCCAGGGGAGAATGTTTCGGCGCTGGGAAGATACACTCAGGACAGGGCGCCAATCCATTGCTGGGCACACACTCACTCACACAGACACACTCTATATGGGGCAATCTGGAGAACTCAATTGACTTGATCCATGTTTTTGGACTGTGGGAGGAAACCGGAGAACCCGGAGGAAACCCACAAGGACACGGGGAGAACATGGAATCTCCACTCAGATGGGGATTCGAACCGGGAATCTCTAACACTGAGAGGAGAACATGCTAACCACTAAGCCACCATGCCGTCCAATATACTGTATATTCATTCATTCATTCATTCATTCATTATCCCCCGCTTTATCCTCTATTAGGGTCGTGCGGGGTTCCCCATGCCTATCTAGGGGAGAACGTCTCGGGAGCCAGGCAGATACACCCAGAACAGGGCGTCAATCCATCGCTGGGCACACACTCACTCACACACACACACTCTATATGGGGCAATCTGGAGAACTCAATTGAATTAAACCATGTTTTTAGAGTGTGGGAGAAAACCGGAGAACCCGGAGTAAACCCATGCGGACATGGGGAGAACATAGAAACTCCACCCAGATGGGGATTCGAACCGAGAATCCCCTGCGCTGAAAGGAGAACATGCTAACCACTAAGCCACCGTGCAGCCCAATATACTGTATATATAATCTAAAATAAATTTAGATAGGGGCAGCATAGAGCAGCAAATTTATCTTGAGTCCATGTTTTTGAACTGTGGGAGGAAACCAGAGAACCTAGAGAAACCCCACATATAGAACATGCAAACTCCACCCAGATTGGGATGCGAACCTGGGAGGCAGACGTGTTAAAAAGACCCGATCTTTTTAATGATGTACAGAAGTTACATAATCAACACTGTGTGATTAAAAAAAATGTGTTTTATATAATATCCTTCACATATTTACCTCTGTCCCAACCATTTTTCAGCAACATAAAGGAAAAGAGCTGAATCAGGGTTTAGAGTTATACAGTTACAATCCGTTTTCTGTGTAATTAAACTTTGCTTTCCAGCCTCGCACTTCATAATGTCGGAATCCATTAATAATTTGCGAGGCTTGCTCATGATTTTCAGACAGGTGATTCATTATCACAAAGACCATTAGCAGATAAAGGGAGTTGGGACAGAGCTGTATAACAGTGTACGCATGATTGTGAATATAAAACAAGCTCATAACCCTTCTTTGAGAACGTACATGTCGCTCTTAACGATAGTGCTCGCTTTAATATTAGCTTGTTATCTCGTTTGGCATCTAGTAAATATTAATCACGCTCAAAAGTGGCTTAGTGAAAGCTTAACCAGAGCTTTAAAGTTAAAAGGTTCAAGGTCTACGTTATAATCAAACCCTCAGATGATTATTTCATGTGCGAACATTCAGAATTCAAATAGAATCCTGTTATTTTGTAAATTACTGTAAAATAATATATACATTTGCATTTATACATTTAACAAATTTAACAAATGAGAACATTACAAGTCAGAAGTTATGCAGAAAACTACACTGTATAATCATCAAACCTGATTGTTATTTGACGCTGTGATTTTTTATTTTTATTTTCATTCATTCATTCATTATCTCCCGCTTTATCCTCTATTAGGGTTGCGGTGGGGTTCCCCATGCCCATCCAGGGGAGAACGTCTCGGGCGCTGGGCAGATAGACCCAGGACAGGGCGCCAATCCATCGCTGGGCACACACTCACTCACACACACACACTCTATATGGGGCAATTTGGAGAATTCAATTGACTTGATCCATGTTTTTGGACTGTGGTAGGAAACCGGAGAACTTGGAGGAAACCCACGCAGACATGGAGAGAACATGGAAACTCCACCCAGATGGGGATTCGAACCGGGAATCCCTAGCGCTGAGAGGCGAACATGCTAAACACTAAGCCACCGTGCCGCCCATTATTTTATTTTAATTTTTAAAAATATTTTTTTATTTACAACAGGTATTTGTTAAAAAGATGCGTCTTCAGTAGTTTTTTAAAATATATAAATGAAAAAGCTTGTAACTTAAATGTCATGTCATTTATTCCTAGAATATACACTATATTACCAAAACGACTGAGACACCCACGCATTACATCTTTACAATATATATCTGTAAAGATGGACAGACTGTAGTCCATCTGTTAGTTCTACAGTACATACTGTGTACGTCCCCTTTACTCTGTTCTAATGGTCAGAACCCCAATAGTAGCACTGAAGTAGTCCACTGAAGTTACCAATGTGGGTCCCTGAGCAAGACCCTTAACCCTCATTGCTCCAGGGATGTTGTGATTAACCCAGTGCTCACCTTGTAAGTCGCTTTGGATTAAAGCATCTGCTAAATGACCAAATGTAATATAAATGTAATGGCACCGGACCTCTATTACTGCCCCTTCCACATATGGTGGGCCCATTCTCTCATGGACCCACCAGAGGTGTTTTGGGCATTTGGTTTGGATGCCGGATGCCTCCTGGAAGCCGCCGTAATGAGGTCTCGCTACTGGCATGATTAAGCAGGAGGGAACCCCCGGGACGACCAGGACAAGATGGAGAGATTATATGTCTCAGTTGGCCTGGGAACGTCTCGTTAAGCCCCCCAAAAGAACTAAAGTCCATCTGTTAGTTCTACAGTACATACTGTGTACGTCCCCTTTACTCTGTTCTAATGGTCAGAACCCCAATAGTAGCACCACAGAGCAGGGGTTACTTGGTTGGTGCATTATTCCTATCCCAGCAGTGTCACAACAACAAAGAAGACAGATGGACTACAGTCTGTAACTATAAAACTACAAAGTCTGTCTAGTGGAGGAAATAGAGAATGGAGCATGAAGGGGGTGTGTCCAAACTTTTGGATGAGGACATCTGTAAGGTAATCTGTCCATGTTGTATCTCTTGATGTCACTGGCTGCTAAAAAGAATGATGTTTTTCATTTCATATTAAAAGGCGTGAAATCAAGGATGTGATTTTGCCTCCAGCTTTTGACAGACAGACCCTCGGTGTGCACTTCAGCTAAAAGATAATTAAAAGTATAATTTAAGAAGACCTCTTCTGTAATTGTACTTCGTTTAAATAAAGAGGAGAGGGGATGTATGAGTCTTACATCCATCCATTATCTTCCGCTTTATCCAATATTAGGGTTGCGGTGGGGGTTCCCCATGTCCATCCAGGGGAGAACGTTTCGGGCGCTGGGCAGATACACTCAGGACAGGGTGCCAATCTATCACTGGGCACACACTCACTCACACAGACACACTCTATATGGGGCAATTTGGAGAACTCAATTGACCTGATCCATATTGGACTGTGGGAGGAAACCGGAGAACCCAGAGGAAACCCACGTGGACACGGGGAGAACATGGAAACTCCACCCAGATGGGGATTTCCAGAGAGCTGAGAGGAGAACATGCTAACCACTAAGCCACCGTGCCGCCCATGAGTCTTACAGATACAGTATTTTATTATGTCATTTATTTTATATAATAGCTTTTAACCATCAAATAAATGGAATAACCAAAGGTTAAAGTGTCATTTATTTACTCCAACAGAACATTATGTTTATTAATATACGCTTTGATTTAGTTTAAAGATCCCATCCATCCATTATCTTCCACTTTATCCTCTATTAGGGGCGGGAGGGGGGGGCGGGGGTTCCTCATGCTTATCCAGGGGAGAACGTTTCGGGCGCTGGGCAGATACAACCAGGACATGGCGCCAATCTATCACTGGGTACACACTCACTCACACATACACACTCTATATGGGGCAATTTGGAGAATACAGTTGACTATTGATCCATGTTTTTGGACTGTGGGAGGAAACCGGAGAACCCGGAGGAAACCAACTCGGACACGAGGAGAACATGGAAACTCCACCCAGATGGGGATTTGAACCAGATATCCCTAGTGCTGAGAGGAGAACATGCCAACCACCAAGCCACGTCCCGCCCATAGTTTAAAGATCTTACATAAAACATTATGTCAATTTATTAAGATTGTTCTAAAAAATTATTGTGGTATCTTTAAATCTCCCTTCTCGCTTGTTCTATTTTTAACATGCACACACACACACACACACACACACACACACAGACACACACACACAGTTACACTAATCATAAAGGTGTACTTTGTTCTCAATACTTGTGTCATAGCTCTTACAGGTGCACAGGTGCACAGTCACTCACACACACACACACACACACACACACACACATGATTTAAATAAGTGTATGTTTCCAACTGGGTGGCATGGTGGCTTAGTGGTTAGCATGTTCTCCTCTCAGTGCTAGGGATTCCCGGTTCGAATCCCCATCTGGGTGGAGTTTCCATGTTCTCCCCGTGTGGGTTTCCTCTGGATTCTCCAGTTTCCTCCTACAGTCCAAAAACATGGATCAAGGTCAATTGAGTTCTCCAAATTGCCCCATAAAGAGTGTATATGTGTGTGTGTGTGAGCGAATGAGTGCCCAGCGATAGATTGGCACCCTGTCCTGGGTGTTTCAGCCTAGCAACTAAACGGAAAATAATGAATGAATGAAACAGATGAACATCCTTTCCACAACCACATGGTTTATTAATATTGATAATCACTCATGCATCCATTGGGGGGCTCTCACCTGTTTCACTCATTATTCATTGATTAACTTCTGCTTAATCCTTTGCTGGGGTCGGGAAAGGGGAGGGGGGTTCCACGTCCATCCAGGGGAGAACCTATCAGGCACTGGGCAGATACACCCAGGACAGAGCACCAATCTATGAAGAACCAGGAAAACCCACTCAGACACAGGGAAAACATGATAAACTCCACCCAGATCGGGATTCAAACCTGCCTGTTTGCAAATTACTAATAACAATAGTTCTATACCGAGACTGGAATATGCCGGAATACACTGAACCGCCAAATGTAAAGTTTGCAGTTTGAACCTGTTGGACGTTGCATTTCGTAACCTGAAAGTGAATTGAGGAGCTGGCCCGTAGTTACATCCACACAAGGCTCCACACAAGGCTCTTGCACAACGATTTTGGATTGTGTCTGTGGAAATTCAGGCACTTTCAGTCTAAAGAACATCAGTGTTCACTGCAGTGAAGGTCAGGACTATAAATTTTGGCGATTAAGATTTTACTATGTCTTTTGGACATGAGATAGACATTCACATGCGAGTTATATGTAACTGGAGAGCATTTTATGACCTTAAAGAGAAATCCCTCAGCATAGCCCGGGGGGGGGGGGGGGGGGGGGGGGGGGGGGGGGGGGGGGGGGGGGGGGGGGGGGGGGGGGGGGGGGGGGGGGGGGGGGGGGGGGGGGGGGGGGGGGGGGGATATATATATATATATATATATATATATATATATATATATATATATATATATATATATATATATATATATATATATATTCATTTGTTCATTATCTTACGCTTTATCCTATATTTGGGTCACGGTGGGGTTCCCCATGCCCATCCACGGGAGAACGTTTCGGGCGCTGGGCAGATACACTCAGGACAGGACACCAATGTATCGCTGGGCACACACTCACTCACACAGACACGCACGCATACACACTCTATATGGGGCAATTTGGAAAACTCAACTGACTATTCCATGTTTTTGGACTGTGGGAGGAAACCGGAGAACCCCGAGGAAGCCCACGCGGACACGGGGAGAACATGGAAACTCCACCCAAATGGGGATTCAAACCGGGAATCCCTAGTGCTGAGAGCCAATATATATTGCCACCATGCCGCCAATATATATATATAGGGATTAGGCTTGGGATTCCCAATTCGAATCCTAATCTGGGTGGAGTTTCCATGTTCTCCCTGTGTCCGCATGGGTTTCCTCCGTGTTCTCCGGTTTCCTCCCACAGTCCAAAAACATGGATCAAAGTCAATTGAGTTTTCCAAATTGCCCCATATAGAGTGTGTCTGTGTGAGTGAGTGTGTGCCCAGCAATAGATTGGCGCCCTGTCCTGGGTGTATCTGCCCAGCGCATGAAACGTCCTCCCCTGGATTGGCATGGGGAACCCCACTGCGACCCTAGTACAGGATAAAGCTGTAGATGATGGATGGATAGATATATTCCTCTGGGTTCTCCGGTTTCCTCCCACAGTCCAAAAACATGGATTCAAGGTAAATTGTATGCTCTAAAATAGAGTGTGTTGTGTGTGTTGTCTGTGTCAGGATGTGTGGCCCAGCGATAGATTGGCGCACTGTTGTTCTCCCTTGGACAGGCATGGGGAACCCCCTGTTACCCTAGTAGAGGACTAAGTGAACGATAATGAATGAATAAATGAATCAATTAATGATTGGATTAGATCTCGGCTTAATATTGTGTTATTAGAGGAAACCACAGCTCATTAACAGAATGCTAGTTTATTCACGTTAAATGCAGGAGCCGGTCTCTGCGCTTTAATGATTTTCCGTATGGTTTAACATTTGTCACTGGCATGATGTTGGTACTCATTTCATTCATTCATTATCTTCCGCTTTATCCTCTATTAGGGTCGTGGTGGGGTTCCCCATGCCCATCCAGGGGAGAACGTCTCGGGCGCTGGGCAGATAGACCCAGGACAGGGCGCCAATCCATTGCTGGGCACACACTCACTCACACAGACACACTCTATATGGGGCAATTTTGGAGAACTCAATTGACTTGATCCATGTTTTTGGACTGTGGGAGGAAACCGGAGAACCCGGAGGAAACCCACGCGGACACGAGGAGAACATGGAAACTCCACCAAGATGGGGATTCGAACCTGGAATCCCTAGTGCTGAGAGGAGAACATGCTAATCACTAAGCCACTGTGCCGCCATGTTGGTACTCTATTTTGTTTTTATTTTTATGACCTGTTTTGCCTGTCCGATTTTATTTTCTGTTCTTGTGTACCTCTTTGGATTGGGTTGGCCTGTATGCATACTTTAGTGTGTGCAAATAAAAAGTATAATCCCAAAAAAATTGTTAGTCAGTAATCCAGGCCAATCAAAATCCCATTATTAGAAGTGCCAGGCCACTCCTTACCTTTTTTACCTTGCTTTTGAGGTGTGGCTGCTTTACTGGAGGTATACAGTAGTCAGATCTTAATTCATGGATCTGCTGAAGCACTGCGGCTACGATTATTACTGGATGGAACCTGGATATTAATTGGACTGGCGGTCCTGCAGGACGTCCTCAATGGACTAAAATACAGGTCACATGATCGGACGGCACGGTCTCTTAGTGGTTAGCATGTTCTCCTCTCAGCACTAGGGATTCCCGGTTCGAATCCCCATCTGGGTGGACTTTCCATGTTCTCCCCGTGTCCGCGTGGGTTTCCTCCGGGTTCTCCGGTTTCCTCCCACAGTCCAAAAACATGGATCAAGTCAAATTAATTCTGCAAATTGCCCAATATAGAGTGTGTTTGTGTGAGTGAGTGAGTGAGTGAGTGTGTGCCCAGCGATAGATTGGCGCCCTGTCCAGGAGATTGGGTGTATCTGTCAAGCGCCTGAAACGTTCTCCCCTGGATGGGCATGGGAACCGCGCCCTTAATCTGTACACTAGAGTCCTACACTGTTGATGCTGCCCGGCCGCTCAAGGAGGATGAGTCCCCCACTGAGTCTTGGTCCTCACAAGGTTTCTTCCATAACAGGGAGTTTTTTTCTTGCCACTGTCACTTCATCTTGCTCTTTGGGGGTTTGAAGGCTTTTCATTCTGTAAAGCTGCTTTGTGACAATGTACTGTTGTAAAAAGCGCTCTATAAATTAATAACTCGAACTTGAACTTTTTTGTTTGTTCCCGGCATTTTGGTTAATTAACTTTCATTCATTCATTCATTATCTCCCGCTTATCCTCTATTAGGGTCGCGGTGGGGTTCCCCATGCCCATCCAGGGGAGAGCGTCTCGGGCGCTGGGCAGATAGACCCAGGACAGGGCGCCAATCCATTGCTGGGCAAACACTCACTCACACAGACACACTCTAAATGGGGCAATTTTGAGAATTCAATTAACTTGATCCATGTTTTTGGACTGTGGGAGGAAACCGGAGAACCCGGAGGAAACTCACGCAGACACGGGGAGAACATGGAAACTCCACCCAGATGGGGATTCGAACCGGGAATCCCTAGTGCTGAGAGGCGAATGTGCTAACCACTAAGCCACCGTGCCGCCTGGTTGATTAACTTATGATCCCTCATTTGTTTTCTTTTTTAGGTTAATTAACCGTTTCTCGTTATTGGTTATTTTCACCGTCTGGTGATCTCCCCTTTGTTATTTTTACTTACGCTTTTGTGTTTGTCAGCAAACCAGCATTAAGTGTAGTTCCATCACGTGGTCCTGTTCAATTGTTTTTGCATGTTCCTTCGCTTTAATATAAGTCGACGTACACTTATGAACGGCGCAGTGGCTTAGTGGTTAGCATGTTCTCCTCTTAGCACTAGGGATTCCCGGTTTGAATCCCCATCTTGGTGGAGTTTCCATGTTCTCCCCGTGTCCGCGTGGGTTTCCTCCGGGTTTTCCGGTTTCCTCCCACAGTCCAAAAACATGGATCAAGGTCAATTAAATTCTCCAAATTGCCCCATATAGAGTGTGTCTGTGTGAGGAAGTGTGTGCCCAGTGATAGAATGGTGTCCTGTCCTGGGTGTATCTGCCCAGCGCTCGAAACGTTCTCCCCTGGATGGGCATGGGAAATCCACCCGCGACCCTAGTAGAGGATAAAGCGGAAGATAATGAAAGGATGGATGAATAGATGGACTTACACTTACCTGCTTGCCTGACTCCTCAATCAGCACAAGTAAGTAAGGACGGTCACTGCGTTGTGACCCATACTGTGTATTTGAAGATGTTTACTTTTGTAGATGTGTACCAAAGATGTGTATTTTAAGATATTTAAGCTGTTTACTCTGACTTGTTGGTCTATTTTATATCACTGTAAACTTTTTTGATTATGTTTTGAGTCTCTGTTTCCAAAAATGGTAATGATTGCAGGAAATGTAAGTAAAAGTTCTGCTCATTCTTGCTGTATGTGGGTGGGGTATCTCATTTGTTAGGGGTGTTGGGCTTTTAATCTGAAGTTTTGTACAATACTGTACTAGGGTCGCATGGGGGGGGGGTCCTATGCCTATCCAGGGGAGAATGTTTCGGGCGCTGGGCAGATACACAGATAAGTACAGGGTGCCTATCCATCCCTGGACACAAACTCACACACACACACACACACACACACACACACACACACACACACACACACACACTCACACACACACATTAAAAAAGGGCAAATTACAGTTTGGAATCCTCTACTAGGGTCATGGGGGGTGTTTCGAGCACTGGGCAGATACACAGATAAGGACAGGGAGGGCGCCTATCCATCCCTGGACACACATTAACTCACTCACTCTAGCACGCAAGCTATATAGGGGCAATTTAGGCTTTGCAACCTAACTGAGCACACTCATTAAAAGCTATGATTGTTGCAAAATATGTAAATAGCACTAAGAGCTTTCTTATATTTATAGTTTTTAATCGTTTTTATGCTGATATATGCTGATTGTTAAAGGTTGGCAAGTAAAAGTTCTGATATGGTGATAATTGCAGGATATGTGTTTAGGAAATGTGCGTTGTTTAAACATGCAGAAGACTGGCACACAACATGCACAAGAGGCTTTCCTGGCTCAGTACTGGGGCAATATAGTCTCTGTTAGCCTCCGCTCGTCTTCCCCCGGGAGATCGGCTACGGGGGGAAACTGCGTACGCCGCTCGCACCTGAAAACGTCCACAGGGCACGGCTGTGCGGAGAGAATGCGCAACGCCGAGGCACCTGTGAACGCCAACACGGAATGAAACCTGTGCGGGGAAAATGCACAGCGTCGCACCGTCTTCAAACACGGAATAAAGAGTTCGAAACACCGGGCATAAAAACAAAAAGGAGATTTATTATTAAAAATGGTGTAAGGACACCAACAAAAATGGGGAAACACAAACGCGACTAACACCGGGAATAAACCCATACAAAGACGTGCACCGGGATAAGTGAACACAGAAACTAAGTAAGAAAAACACCCAATCACATGCACAAAATAAACCAATCACCCAACTGAGACAAAGAGTACGTTAATGAGAGACAGGCATCTGTGACAGTCTCAAAGCCTTTATACTATTTACTTACCAAGTTTTTTTGGAGTAAAAGGCACTGAAGGTTCTGAATCACTCATTTATTCATTCATTATCTCTCTTCATTCATGCTTTATCCTCTACTAGGGTCGCGGTGGGGTTCCCCATGCCCATCCAGGGGAGAACGTCTCAGGCGCCGGGCAGATAGACCCAGGACAGGGTGCCAATCCATCGCTGGGCACACACTCACTCACACAGACACACTCTATATGGGGCAATTTTTTTTTGAGAACTCAAATGACTTGATCCATGTTTTTGGACTGTGGGAGGAAACCGGAGAACCCGGAGGAAACCCACACGGACACGGGGAGAACATGGAAACTCCACCCAGATGGGGATTCGAACCAGGAATCCCTAGTGCTGAGAGGAGAACATGCTAACCACTTAGTCACTGTGCCGCCTTCTGAATCACTATTAATATTTATTATTGATATCAGTTTATCTTTGTAATTCATTTAATTCTACTTTCTTTTGCACATGCTTATTTTTAAATGTAAAATGTAAAGGTTTTTAATATGTATAATATGTACAGCATCCTTGGGTGTTCTGAAAGGCGCTTTCAAATAAAATGTATTATTATTATTATTATTATTATTATTATTATTATTATTATTATTATTATTATTATTATTCATTCATTCATTCATTATCTTCCACTTTAACCTCTATTAGTGTCGCGGGGGGGTTCCCCATGCCCATCCAGGGGAGAAAGTTTGGAGCGCTGGGCAGATACACCCAGGACAGGGCGCCAATCTATCGCTGGGCACACACTCACACACACAGACACGCAATCTAACAAGTACACACTCTATATGGGGCAATTTGGAGAACTCAATTGACTTGATCCATGTTTTTGGACTGTGGAAGGAAAACGGAGAACCTGGAGGAAACCCATGCAGACAAGGGGAAAACATGGAAACTCCACCCAGATAGGGATTCTGAGAGGTGAACATGCGAACCACTTAGCCACCGTGCAGTATTATTATTATTATTATTATTATTATTATTTAAAAAAAAATAAAAACACATTTATTTAATCTTGTGTTTAATTAATCCCCTGTAGATAAAGATGTAGATCTCAGGCTTGGCTGTGTTGGGGGGGTAATCTGTGATCAGTGTGTGCTGGCGTTTCACCTCTTCACCCACCTCATCATTAATGGGGGGGTGTGGCGCTGAAATGATGCTGTTCCAGGGAGTCATCTCAACTATGTAGAGTCTGCAGTATCTGCCTCTTTTAATTCTGCTGCTCTAGTCAGTGATGCTGGAGTCACATGCTGCACTGTGTCAATTAATTACTTATTAATTAAATGCTGTGCTTTATTATCAGCTCTAACTGCCTTCCTTTGTCTGTTTCTTTTGAGGTCCTGACCGGCTTCCTGGAGATCTTCATCCATGGCTCTGCTAACGAATACTGGATGGAACCTGAATATTAATTGGACTGGCGGTCCTGCAGGACGCCCCCTAATGGACTCACATATAGTTTTCCAGTTTTTAGAGTTTTTCCATTTGGTTTCTTCCTTAAATAACAACATAACAGGGAGTTTTTTCTTTCCACTGTCGCTTCATCTTGCTTTTTGGGGGTTTAAAGGCTTTTCATTCTGTAAAGCTGCTTTGTGACAATGTACTGTTGTAAAAAACGCTCTATAAATAAATAACGAGGGCGGCACGGTGGCTTAGTGGTTAGCACGTTCGCCTCTCAACACTAGGGATTCCCGGTTCGAATTCCCATCTGGGTGGAGTTTCCATGTTCTCCCCGTGTCTGCGTGGGTTTCCTCCGGGTTCTCCGGTTTCCTCCCACAGTCCAAAAACATGGATTAAGTTAATTGAATTCTCAAAATTGCCCCATATAGAGTGTGTCTGTGTGAGTGAGTGAGTGTGTGCCCGGCGATGGATTGGCGCCCTGTCCTGGGTCTATCTGCCCAGCGCCCGGGGCGCTCTCCCCTGGATGGGCATGGGGAACCCCACCGCGACCCTAATAGAGGATAA
>JAFMOD010000056.1:288445-295945 GCA_019802435.1 Corydoras maculifer | reverse complement strand
AATATCACATGCTCTGTGATATCTTGTTATGCGCCCCCACCCCCCACCCAGGCACCGCACTGCACCCCCCCCCCCCACTATTTGAGAAGCACTGTGCTATGCCATTACGGCACTGCAGCTATAGTAGTTGGTGGGACCGGCAATCGAACCGGGGACATTTAAGTGCAAGCGGACATGAGGAAATGGACATGGGGAACCCCCCTGTGACCATAGTAGAGGATTATTTGATCCATGGTTTAGTTCAGTATTATGCACATAACTCATTCTGCCATCATTATTACATTTTCTTTTGTGGGGGGTTGCATTCACATCCAGTTTCAGGTGCTGGTCATACAGCCAGGGTGCCAATCTATTGCTGTTCACACTCACTCTCACACACACACACACACACACACAAACACACACACACACACACACACCATGCCACCCCATACAATAACTAGGCTAAATATATATGGTTTTATATATATTATTCATCCATCCATCCATTATCTTCCGCTTGTCCGGGGTTCGGGTCGCGGGGGCAGCAACCGAAGAAGGGAGACCCAGACCTCCCTCGCCCCAGCCACCTCCACCAGCTCGACTGGGGGAACCCCGAGGCGTTCCCAGATCAGCTGAGAGATATAATCTCTCCAGCGTGACCTGGGTCTTCCCCGGGGCCTCCTTCCAGCTGGACTTGCCTGGAACACCTCCCTAGGAAGGCGCCCAGGAGGCATCCTTACCAGATGCCCGAACCACCTCAACTGGCTCCTTTCAATGCAGAGGAGTAGCGGCTCCACTCCGAGTCTCTCCCGAATGACCGAGCTTCTCACCCTATCTCTAAGGGAGAGCCCAGCCACCCTGCGGAGAAAACCCATTTCGGCCGCTTGTATTCACGATCTTGCTATTTCGGTCATTACCCAAAGCTCATGACCATAGGTGAGGGTCGGAACGTAGATGGACTGGTAAATCGAGAGCCTTGCCTTGTGGCTCAGCTCCTTCTTTACCACAACAGACCAGTATAGGGTCCGCATCACTGCTGACCCCGCGCTGATCCGTCTGTCAATCTCACGCTCCATCTTACCATCACTCGTGAACAAGACCCCGAGATACTAAAACTCCTCCACATGAGGCAAGATCTGATCCCTGACCTAGAGAGGACTCTCACCTAGAGAACCATGGCCTCAGATTTGGAGGTGCTGATTCTCATCCCAGCCGCTTCACACTCGGCTTCAAACCAATCCAGCAATAGCTGAAGTCCGCAGCCTGATGATGCTATCAGGACCACATCGTCTGCAAACAGCAGCGACGTGATCCTCAGATCACCAAACCAGACACCCTCCATCCCCTGGCTGCGCCTAGAAATTCTGTCCATATAAATTATATATAAAATATAATATACTAATATATTAAGTATATTAGTTTTTCTAAATGACAATTTAAAATTATTACCCATCCACACATACACAATATAGGGGCAATTTAGATGGGGCAATTTAGAGCAGCTAATTCACCTTGTTTTTGGACTGTAGAAGGAAACCAATAAAAACCCCACATAGTGAGAAACTTTGCCCAGAGTGGGATTCGAATCTGAGAAACCTACGTGCTGACCACTACGGCACCGTGCCACCCCAGCATTATACAAAAACTATCCATCCATCCATTATCTTTGGGTTTATCCTCTACTAGGGTCACGGGGGGTTCCCCAAGTCCATCATGGGGAGAATATTTCAGGCGCTGGGCAGATACAGCCAGGACAGGACGCCAATCTATCGCTGGGCACACACTTACTCACCCAGACACATTCTATATGGGGCAATTTGGAGAATTCAATTGACCTTGATCCATATTTTTTGACTGTGGAAGGAAACGCGAACACGGGAAGAACATGGAAATTCATACCAGGAATCCCTAGTGCTGAAATGGCGAACGTGCTGACTACTAAGCCACCGTGTCTCCCACATTAAACATATTTTAGTTTTCAATTTTAAAAAAATGGAACGGCTGGAGCCCAAGCTACTGTATATAGTCGATTTTTTTCTAGCTCAGTGAATAAATTTAGACTTTGAAGCGTTATATATTAATTTTAATAATTATAAATTGCCATTTAGAAAAACTAATATATTTAATATATTAGTATATTATATATATTAATATATATAAAACCAAATATATTTAGCCTAGTTATTGTATTGGGCGGCATGGACACGGGAAGAACATGGAAATTCGAACCGAGAATGAGAGGCGAATGTCCTGACCACTAAGCCACTGTGCTGCCCACATTAAATATATTTTAGTTTTCAATTTATGAAATGGGTGGCGGCACGGTGGCTTAGTGGTTAGCATGTTCTCCTCTCAGCACTAGGGATTCCCGGTTCAAATCCCCATCTGGGTGGAGTTTCCATGTTCTCCCCGTGTCCGCGTGGGTTTCCTCTGGGTTCTCCAGTTTCCTCCCACAGTCCAAAAACATGGATTAAGTCAATTGAGTTCTCCAAATTGCCCCATATAGAGTGTGTGTGTGTGTGTGAGTGAGTGTGTGCCCAGCGATGGATTGGCGCCCTGTCCTGGGTCTATCTGCCCAGCGCCCGAAACGTTCTCCCCTGGATGGGCATGGGGAACCCTACCGCTACCCTAATAGAGGACAAAGCGGGAGATAATGAATGAATGAATTTATGAAATGGGGCAGCACGGTGGCTTAGTGGTTAACACATTCGCCTCCCAGCACTGATTCCCGGTTCGAATCCCCATCTGGGTGGAGTTTCCATGTTCTCCCCGTGTCCACGTGGGTTTCCCCCGTGTTCTCCGGTTTCCTCCCACAGTCCAAAAACATGGATCAAGTCAATTGAGTTCTCCAAATTGCCCCATATAGAGTGTGTCTGTGTGAGTATGTGAGTGAAAGATTGGCGCCCTGTCCTGGGTGTATCTGCCCAGCGCCCGAGACGTTCTCCACTGGATGGGCATGGGGAACCCCCCTGCGACCCTAATAGAGGATAAAGCGGAAGATAATGAATGAATGAATGAATGAATGAATTCATAAAATGGAACGACTGGAGCCCAAGCTACTGTATATAGTCGATTTTTTTCTAGCTCAGTGAAGAAATTTAGACTTTGAAGTGTTATTGGTTAATCCTCCTTGTGTCAAAAAGCATTTCATACACTCCACAGGGATGTCATAGTTCAGATAAGGATTTAAGTACATTCTCATGGAAAGTCAACTGCGTATAATTATAGCAATTCCCTAAATGCACCATGTGGTCTGCCGTCCAAAAGCCTTGTTTTCACGATGACTTTCGTTGTGTGAGCGGGAACTAAAAACGGTCTTTTGGCATGACTGTCCCGATTGTGTAAGCCCTTTCCCGTCCCATGATTCCCCTTGACGGCCAAGAAATTGGCCTCAATCGCATCACGTTCTTCACTTCACTGCCCGACTCGCAATAAATGTGATTTCTGTGTTAGCGCAAAATAATGCGAAGCCATGGAATGAAGCTCCAGCTCCTCATCTCTGCCCTTTGCCTTTATACTTAGTTCTGCTCGGCTGCCCTCACACCCGCTGCTTTCTTTCGCCAAGAGACGAGAGACGGCTTCCTATAGGCAACTGCAGGCTGGCTTATGACTTTGCAAATACTCTGACCTTTTGGAATCATGCTGCGAAAAATTCAAATGGAATCCATCGCACGTTTATGACACCCCCTTATTGATTCGGAGCTGCGCGTAATGGCACCGGATGTTATCGCCAGCTCATAATGATTCTGATGAATGATTCATTTTGATTGATTGGCTCGTGCTGAATCTGATACTTAGTGGTGGTTTTTTAGAAGTGAGGAGGAGACAGCATGGGATTTATTGCTGATTTAATAGATTTAATGGGGGTGCAGTGATATTTAGAGCCATCCATTATCTTCCGCTTTATCCTCTACTAGGGTCTCCAGGGGAGAACATTTCGGGTGCTGGGCAGATACACCCAGGACAGGGTGCCAATCTATCACGGGGCACACAATCACTCACACAGACACACTCTATATGGGGCAATTTGGAGGATTCATTGGACCTTAAGCCATGTTTTTGTACTGTGGGTGGAAACCGGAGAACTCGGAGGAAACCCATGGAAACCCATACAGGGAGAACATGGAAACTCCAGCCAGATTGGGATTCGAACCGGGAATCCAAAGCGCTAAGAGGAGAAGATGCTAACCACTAAGCCACTGTGCCACCCTGATATTTAGATCAGCAATATTATTAACAGTAGAGGCGTTGGGTATATTGTGGATTCTGGCGATAATAGACTCTCAAAAATACATATTAATTTTCAATTACTGGCAGCATGGTGGCTTAGTGTTTAACATTTTAGCCTCTCAGTGCAAGGGATCCAGGTTCGAATCCCGATCAGAATGAAGTTTCTATAGACTGGCTCCTCTAAATTGCCCCTATATAGTGTGTGTGTCTTGGTAAGTGAGTGAATGTGCCCAGAGATAGATTGGCGCCCTGTCCTGGGTGTATCTGCACAGTGCCCAATCTGAAGGTCTACATTCCCAAATTCTTGTCTGTTTTACAATATACAGTTCACTTTAAGTCCCCTCCCCATTAACACTGTGATTAAATGGTCAGCGCGGTCACATAGCAAGTAATCTTTGGTTGTTGTACATTTCTCAGCACTAGAATGATGATGACGAAGGATATTAGTGGGAGTTATGGGAGTTACTAGTGAATAAGACACTGCATTGCTGTCATTTTAAAAAACCTCGATGACACTGCATTGACTAAGAATAGCTTAACCAACATAACCAGACAACATCAAGACATCTGATGATGTACTGAAGAATGAACACAAGAGTGGAACAAAAGGTCAACATCTTGCTATTAAGGTGGAACAATAATGTCGGTGTGTTTAAATGAATGGATGTTGAGTGAACACAGTGGAGTGGACATTAGAATCACTGCACTCTGTGTTGTACGTGGTTTCTGAATGAAGGACTTTTCTCTTTAATGAAGACAGGCTTGTAATGGTAAATGTTCGATTGTAAAAAAAGTAAACCTTCTGGGTTTAAAGGCTTGAATATATATATATATATACATCCATCAATTCAAATATGCTTTATCCTCTACTAGGGTCGCGGGGGGTTCCTCCATTAACGTTTCGGGCGCTGGGCAGATACACCCAGGACAGGGTGACAATCTAATGCTGGGCACACACTCACTCACACACACACAAAAGTACTCCATATGGGGCAATTAACCTTGATTCATGTTTTTGGACTGTGGGAGGAAACCGGAGAACCCGGAGGAAACCCACGCAGACACGGGGAGAACATGGAAACTCCACCCAGATGGGGATTCGAAACATGCTAACCACTTAGCCACCATGCCATATATATATATATATATATATATATATATATATATATATATATATATATATATATATATATATATATATATATATATATATATATATATATATATATATATATATATTCAACCCTTGGTCCTCACAAGGTTTCCTCCTTAAATAACAACATAACAGGGATTTTTTTTTCTTGCCACTGTCTCTTCATCTTGCTCTCTGGGGGTTTAAAGGCTTATAACTCTGTAAAGCTGCTTTGAGACCATGTACTGTTGTAAAAAATACTATATGAATAAATTACTTAAACTTTCTTGAACTTAAATAGATAGAGTAAAAGAATAAGCGATGTAGAAGTGAACATGTGACAGAAACAAATATATATAAACTAAAATAATTGGTGCAGGGAGGAAAAAACGGAAACAGTTATAAATAGGACAATGCACCGAAGATATGCCTGAGAGATAAACAATACTTATTTTGTTGCTCTGAGGTCAGGTGACTGCTTATTCCAGAAATGGTGCACACACACACACACACACACACACACACACACACGGTAATTTGCCTGTTTACTAAATTACAAGTGCATGATGAACATTACCGCAAGCCTCTCAAAACAAAACAAAAAGAATCAAAACCAGAGCTAGTGGCTACGAAGCAAGATGCCAAATTTGGTTCCTCCCTATGTCTGCATGTTTTGATTGATGACCATTTCAGCCTCCCTATGACCGCCATTACTACAATATTGCTACTCACTGTGTTAATGACGGGTTTTTAAACAATAACAAACTTGTCGGTGTTGTAGTTTCCTACCTTTGACCTCAAGCAGTAATAATAAGTAGCAAGTAGCAAGTTCAAGTAATTTATTTATAGAGTGCTTTTTACAATAGTACATCATCACAACGCAGCTTTACAGAGTTATAAGCCTTTAAACCCCCAAAGAGCAAGCTGAAGCGACAGTGTCAAGATATAGCTCCATTAGGGAGATGTATTCACAACCACCGTTGCTATTTAAACCACACAGATGGAAGGCGTTAAAAATTATGTTGGCGGCTGTAAAATAGCAACAGCATGTTTTGCATTGAGTGTAAGATACCTAAGAGACGTAATCCATCCATTATCTTCCACTTAATACTCTACTAGGGTCGCAGGGGTTACCCATGTCCATCCAGGGGAGAACGTCTCGGGCACTGTGCAGATATAGATCCAGGACAGGGTGCCAATCTATCGCTTGGCACACACTCACTCACACAAACACACTCTATATGGGGCAATTTGGGGAACTCAATTGACCTTGATCCATGTTTTTGGACTGTGGGAGGAAACTGGAGAACCTGGAGAATCCCTAGCGCTGAGAGGCGAACATGCTAACCACTAAGCCACCGTGCCGCCCCCTAAGCGACGTAATGGTTATTCAAAATGTTTTATTTACAACAACGAACCTACAGATAACGTCAAATATGCTAGCATCGTTTACCTCAATATTCTTGTGAGTAACAGCGAAGTTAGCGTTATTTAGTGCCAAATAACAAAGAAACAGAGCATATTTCCATCCATCCATTATCTTCTGCTTTATCCTATATCAGGGTCGTGGTGGGGTTCCCCATGCCCATCCAGGCGCTGGGCAGATAGACCCAGGACAGGGCGCCAATCCATCGCTAGGCACACACTCACTCACTCACATAAACACACTCTATATGGGGCAATTTGGGGAACTCAATTGACCTTGATCCATGTTTGTGGACTGACGGGAACCCAGAGGAAACCCACACAGACACGGGGAGAACATGAAAACTCCACCCAGATTGGGATTCGAACTGGGAATCCCTACCACTGAGAGGAGAACATGCTAACCACTAAGCGAGCATAATTCCCTCCTCTCCAATTTTGCAGCAGACAGTTGGTGCTGATTCCTCTATAAACACTAGCTTCGTTTCTAGCCCAGTGTTGGAGCAGTTGGAGGTTTTGAAAGTGATTAGCACACATGTTGAGCGTTTTGTTGGCTGTTGCTGGGAAGCTATCGTCAAAAATAAACGTATCCACTTCTCTCCTTTTGGGTCGAAGAGCCAAAATAGTAATTTGTGCCGTTCTGCAGCAAAAGGCAGAGCAGTTTGAACGCTTAGCCCTTTGTTTAAACATAGCAATTATGTTCTGTACATTTGAGAGGTAAACGGTGCACC
>JAFMOD010000056.1:242923-285977 GCA_019802435.1 Corydoras maculifer | reverse complement strand
AAAAGTTATTTGAACTGTTTTCACTCCAAATGGAACCTCCATCAAATCCACACTCACTTCCTCACAGTGTTGCGGCTAATGGCTGCAGTGGTTTTCAAACCAGGAGCTTATGCTCTGTCTGTGATTCATTATTTAATCGTACAATCCTTCTACAGTAAGTGTGTGGCTTTGGAACCGAAAAGCTTTAAGGGTTTCATCATGATTACCCAATTTCTTCCCAACGAGCACAGACAGTCGGCCCAATCTGTGGGTAGTAAGTAGAAAGTAAGGAGGTGAGCTAATAAAGGGATGGGCAGGGGCAAACCACAGCAAAGAGGACGAAGGAGGAAAAAAGGGATGGAAGGAGGCGGGAGGGAAGAGTTCTGCAAGGGACTGGCTGTCAGCACTGTGGGCTGGGTTAGACAGCACATAAAAGGCGCCGACTGTGAGGACTCGGAGCCCGAGTAACGAAGAGACAGGCAGGGGGAAAGGGGGGAAGAGAACGCGAGAGCGAGAGAAAGGGGTAAGACAACAGGAGGGCGAAAGGGAGAGATCCCTGAGGAGTGTCGAGAACACCTGTGTGTTGAGGGGTTGAGATTTGAGAATTAAGCTTTTACTTTTATTAGCTTGGAGTTGCTTTGCACTTGGGCCACGCTGCCGAACCCAAGATGCACTGGGTGGCGTTGCTGGTTTGCCTTGTCCCAGTCAGCATGGCTCTGAAACCTGAGTGGACACCTGGGAATTACGAGGCCACAGAGGCGGGAGCCGAGCAGTTTGTGAGTGATTACAACTCGACTGCGGAGCAAGTGTTGTCCTACAGCACCGAAGCCAGCTGGACCTACAACACCAATCTAACAGACTACAATTCCAAGCAACAGGTATGAATCACAGTCCACCCTAGATGCTCTGTATTATCTTCATCCATAACTCTGCTGACGAACACTGGATGGAACCTGAATATTAATTGGACTGCTGGTCCTGCAGGACGCCCTTAATGGACTCACATATAGTTTTCCAGTTGTTAGTTTTCCATTTGTTCAATATCTGTACATTAGTGTCCTACACTGTTGTTGCTGCCTGGCTGCTCAAGGAGGATGAGTCCCCCACTGAGTCTTGGTCCTCACAAGGTTTCTTCCTTAAATAACAACATAACAGGGAGTTTTTTTCTTGCCACTGTCGCTTCATCTTGCTCTTTGGGGGTTTAAAGGCTTTTCATTCTGTAAAGCTGCTTTGTGACAATGTACTGTTGTAAAAAGCGCTATATAAATAAATTACTTGAACTTGAACTTCTGTAATCTGGGATGCATGGTTAAGCGCAGGGGCATTTTCAGGGTTTAGAAACATCAGGGGCTTTAGCCCAGGTCCAGGTCCCCCTCTGTCCTCTTTAAAAATTGCCCTTTCATGAGTGTATGTATCCATTTTGTTGTTACATTCATTTTGTTTGATCATTTATTAGTTATTCATTCATTCATTCATTCATTATCTTCCGCTTATCCTCTATTAGGGTCGCAGGGGGGGTTTCCCATACCCATCCAGGGGAGAACGTTTCGGGCGCTGGGCAGATAGACCCAGGACAGGGCGCCAATCTATCTCTGGACACACACTCACTCACACATACACACTCTATATGGGGCAATTTGGAAAACTCAATTGACTTGATCCATGTTTTTTGACTGTGGGAGGGAACCGTGCCGCCCTCATTTATTATTTGTATTGAATAAAATGTAATTGCATATGAAATATGTCTGTCAGCAGTGGAGAGCACATTCAGTTCTAATAAATGATGCTTTTGGATGAAAATTTTTGGATAAATGAACCTGAGCTTCGGCAAAAAAGCCTGATATAGAGTCTGTTTTACGATGAGACAGTTTTAAGGTTTTGCTTTAAATACCGTAACATTGCGACAGTTTTCGCCTTCAGAAAAATTCTGACGGTTTATGAAAGCTGAGAAGCTGCTCTTTACAGCCAACATACAGTTATTACGGTAACTTTACTCCTGATACTGGCAAAAAGAGATCTGTCTCTCTCAAATACACACACACAGACACACACACACACACACACACAGAGTTTGGAAGCACAAACATCTGACAGTGACTCCATCGTTCGGTCCCGCTGCTGGAGGAGAGGCTGCAGAGAAAGCTGCTCTCATTTGATCCGGGGCTACTGACAAAACACCCGGGGCAATAGCACCGAAAGCCCAGGTCTAATGACGCCCCTGGTTAAGCGTCTCGTTTAATTGGGCTGCCGAGAGGCTTTCCCACGCACAGACATTTTATGACTTGCAAACTTCAGCCATGACTGCTGTTAATGGAAGCAATGCCACCGACCTCGCAGATGCCGAGCCAGTCGTTCGAAACCACAACCGCCGACTACTCCAACTGGAAAATTATACACATTCATGTCTTCTCACATTATTTGGCTTTCAGTCTCTCAAACCTCTGAATCACCAACTTGGGAGGAAGTGTCTTGTAGTGACTGTAGTGTAGATGGCTTTTTGCTGTTGGCATTGGCGCCCTGTAGCTGCTCGCAAGTCACAGACTCTGACCTACAGGACCATTTCTGGATCTGCCCTCTCTTACCTTCACTCCATCCATTATCTTCCATTTCATCCTCTATTAGGGTCATGGGGGGTCCCCATGCCCATCCAGGGGAGAGCGTCTCGGACGCTGGGCAGATAGACCCAGGACAGGGCGGCAATCCATCACTGGGTACACACTCACTCACACGAACACACTCTATATGGGGCAATTTGGAGAACACGGGGAGAACATGGAAACTCCACCCAGATTGGGATTCGAACCAGGAATCTCTAGTGCTGAGAGGAGAACATGCTAACCACTAAGCCACCATGCTGCCCTACCTTCACTCTGTCTTTTCAATTACACTCCAGTTTGTTGACTTCGCTCTAAAGATGATTGCTGCCTGGTGATTCCACCTCACCGAGGAGCAAAATGGTGGAACCATCTTCCCAACTCTGTCCATAAGGCAAAGTCAATTGACATTTTTAGGAAACTACGGAAGACGCATCTTTTAACAAACACCTGTTGTAGAAAAAATAAAATAAAATAAAATAAATAAAAAGTGTATGGTTGTGGGGGGTGCCAGATCAGATATCAATCATCCATCCATACATTATCTTTCGCTTTATCCTCTATTAGGGTCGTGGAGGGGTTCTCTATGCCCATCCAGGGGAGAACGTTTCGGGCGCTGGGCAGATACACCCAGGACAGGGTGCCAATCGATCACTGGGCACACACTCACACACACACACACACACACACACACACACACACACACTCTATATGGGGCAATTTGAAGAACTTAATTTAATTTATCCATGTTTTTGGACTGTGGGAGGAAACCGGAGAACCCGGAGGAAACCCACACGGACACGGGGAGAACATGGAAACTCCACCCAGATTGGGATTCGAACCGGGAATCCCTAGTGCTGAGAGGAGAACATGCTAACCACTAAGCCACCATGCTGCTCAGATAACAACCAGGTTTGATATTTCTACAGTGTAACTGGTTTTCTCCATAACTTCTGACCTGTGGTGTTCTCATTTGTAGGTCCATCTATTCATTATCTTCCGCATTATCCTATATTAGGGTCATGGGGGGAGGGGGGGTTTTCCATGCCCATCCAGGAGAGAACGTTTTGGGCGCTGGGCAGATACACCTAGGACAGGACGCCAATCTATCGCTGGCCACACACTCACTCACACAGACACATTCCATATTGGGCAATTTGGAGAACTCAATTGACATGATCCATGTTTTTGGACTGTGGAAAGAAACCGGAGAACCCGGAGGAAACCCACGCGGACACAGGGAGAACATGGAACCTCCACCCAGATTGGGATTCGAACCAGGAATCCATAGTGCTGAGAGAAGAACATGCTAACCACTAAGCCACTGTTGCTGCTCATTTGTAGGTCGCTTTGGATAAAAGCGTCTGCTAAAGGATTAAATGTAAATGCAAATGTCACGAAATCAGGCACAAAATCCATTCATTAGCTCTGACTTTGGTTGATGCAGATGTGCTTAACAGTCCCGTCTTTAAATTGAGTCAACTCGTCTCCGCTGGGTTCTCGCAGCAGCCATGTGCTGAGCAGGATTGATATGCACAAGCGCCTGTCACATTATCCCTTCTGTCAGGCTCAGTTCAATATCCAAAGCAAACACGCTTCACTAAAAACACCGGCGCTAAGCACCTCGTAGGGAACGCTGAATGGAGTCGTTCCACCATCCGCCTCAAAGTTTGATGTGTACTTGGAGATTCTGCTCATTTGAATTGTACAGAGTGAGTTCTCCGGGTTACCATAGTTACTAAGTTACTCTTAGATCTGAAAGGTCGCAATATATCTTATGGTCAAACTGCGCTTCACTATTTATTTTCCCCAAATTGTCTCATTTCAGGGCGGCACGGTGGCTTAGTGGTTAGCACGTTCGCCTCCCAGCGCTAGGGATTCCCCGTTCGAATCCCCATCTGGGTGGAGTTTCCATGTTCTCCTCGTGTCTGTGTGGGTTTCCTCCGGGTTCTCCGGTTTCCTCCCACAGTCCAAAAACATGGATCAAGTTAATTGAATTCTCAAAAATTGCCCCATTTAGAGTGTGTCTGTGTGAGTGAGTGTGTGCCCAGCGATGGATTGGCGCCCTGTCCTGGGTCTATCTGCCCAGCGCCCGAGACGTTCTCCCCTGTATGGGCATGGGGAACCCCCCACCACGACCCTAATAGAGGATAAGCGGGAGATAATGAATGAATGAATGAATGAATGTCTCATTTCAAATAATTTCGAGAAAAATACGTCTTCCAGTGATGCTTGCTTTCTTTTAAAATAAACAACACTAGGTTTTTTGTTCTTGCCACTGTCGCTTTGTGTTGTTTGCGGGTTCGGATTTTTCGAACACTATACATCTGTTTTGTTTGACTATTGTAAGAAGCACTATATACATACATCCATCCATTATCTCCCGCTTTATCCTCTACTAGGGTCGGGGTTCCCCATGCCCTTCCTGAAGAGAACGTTTCGGGCGCTGGGCAGATAAACCAAGGACAGGGCGCCAATCCATCGCTGGGCACACACTCACTTACACAGACACACTCTATATGGGGCAATTTGGAGAATTCAAAAGACTTCATCCTTGTTTTTGGACTGTGGGAGGAAACTGGAGAACCCGGAGGAAACCCACGTGGACACGGGGAGAACATGGAAACTCCACCCAGATTGGGATACGAACTGGGAATCCCGGTGGAATTCCCTATGGAACTACCTAACCAAGACCATCTGGCACCAACCCCCACAGACTAAATCACCCAGCACTCACAGAGTGAAGGACAGGAAATTCTCGACAGTTTGCCAGATTATTGCAGAGCAATCACCCAAGGAACTCAGCAATTCACATCTACAGTCAATTCCTTTCTCCTGGTTACCAAACATAATTGGTTTTAGACTGCAAAGAAACAAAAACACATGCATAAGGAGAACATGCAAATCTCACACAGAAAGGCCTCTCCCACCCTTATATTATCCCACCTAGTATTTGTTAAATATAAAGGGAAGATGACTGTATTTTTCTGGAAAGCAATCAGATGCCACTGTGATTATACACTGACCGGCCATTTTATTAGGAACACCTTCTGAGGTCTACACTCACTGATCCACTGATATATAGATGGACTTTGTAGTTCAACATTTTGTAGTCTACATACATACTAGTTTCTCTACATACTTTTTAGCCCCCACAGAGGAGGTATTAGGGTGGTGGATAATGCTCAGTACTGCAGTGATGCTGACATGGTGATGGTGTGTTAGTGTAATGTGCTGGTACGAGTGGATCAGACACAGCAGTGCTGCTGGACAGAGAACAGTACACCACTCAAAACATACAGCGGTTTGATCCACTCGTACCATCATCCACCACCCTAATAATACCTGGTCTAAGGGGGGGTCCTGATCAGAGAACAGAGTAAAGGGATTGAACAAAGTATGTAAAGAAACAGATCAGTGGAGACACAATGAGCTGTATTTAATAAAATTAAATAAATAATTAATTTAGTTAAATAAAGGGGGCGGCACAGTGGCTTAGTGGTTAGCATGTTCTCCTCTCAGCACTAGGGATTCTTGGTTCAAAATCCAATCTGGGTGGAGTTACCATGTTCTCCCTGTGTCCTCGTGGGTTTCCTTTGGGTTCTCCGGTTTCCTCCCACAGTCCAAAAACATGGATCAAGGTCAGTTGAATTCTCCAAATTGCCCCATATAGAGTGTGTTTGTATGAGTGTGTGTGGGCCCAGTGACAGATTGGCACCCTGTCCTGGGTGTATCTGCCCAGCGCCCGAAACGTTCTCCCCTGGAGACCCTAGAAGATAGAGGATAAAGCAAAAGATGGATGGATGGATGGAGTTAGATAAAGAAGTTAGAGATGTAGAGAGAGCACACCCACACCCATCAGACAACTGTTCAAAACCTCTAAACATTCACACAGCTGTCTCAACACCGCTCACAACACCAGCGGGGCATTTGGGTATCAGTCCACTGGTGTTACACCTAACAGGTGTGAACCCTTCTGACCTTTGTCTATTATCTGACCATGTGCTGAGCCTAACCCATGTTCCTGGTGTGATGTCTGTTGTTCTTCGTAGTTTGAATGAGGTGATCAAAGCACCTCGATCCTGAGCAGGAAGGTGGGACTGAATACATACGGGTCAGAGGTAACCCTGTAGAACGACTAAATCTAGAACCAACATTCCACCGATTTCTAAAGTGATAAAGGGACCTATTTTTTTGCCCAGCGATGGATTGGCGCCCTGTCCTGGGTGTATCTGCCCAGCGCCTGAGATGTTCTCCCCTGGATGGGCATGGGGAACCCCACCGCGACCCTAATAGAGGATAAAGCGGGAAATAATGAATGAATGAATATTTAACCCATTGAAGTGAGCACATGTTCCCGGAGTGGTGGGCAGCCCTGTATATGCCGCCCGGGAAGCAATTGGGGTTAGGTGTCTTGCCCAGGGGCACTTCAGCCGCAGTACTTGGTGGAACCGGGAATCAAATCGGGGACTTTCAGATCGCATGGATCAAGTTCTATAAATTGCCCCATATAGAGTGTGTCTGTGTGAGTGAGTGTGTGCAAAGCGATAGATTGACATCCTGTCCTGGGTGTATCTGCCCAGCGCCCGAAACGTTCTCCCCTGGATGGACATAAAGAACCCCCCCACGACCCTAATAGAGGATAAAGCAGAAGACAATCGATGGATGGATGGACGTATCCTGGATCAAGGGCGGCACGGTGGCTTAGTGATTAACATGTTCTCCTCTCAGCACTAGGGATTCCCGGTTCAAATCCCAATCTGGGTGGAGTTTTCATCTTCTCCCCGTTTCTGCGTGGGTTTCCTCCGGGTTCTCCGGTTTCCTCCCACAGTCCAAAAACATGGATCAAGTCAATTGAGTTCTCCAAATTGCCCCATATAGACTGTGTCTGTGTAAGTAAGTGTGTGCCCAGTGATAGATTGGCGCCCTGTCCTGCGTCTATCTGCCCAGCGCCCGAAACGTTCTCCCCTGGATGGGCATGGGGAACCCCCTCGTGACCCTAATATAGGATAAAGCGGAAGGTAATGGATGGATGGTCGGATTATCCTGGATCACAGAGGAGGCTGGTGCCTGCCCCAGCACTCATAAAGTAAAATGGGGTAAAGCACTCTGGACCATTTTCCAGTGGATACATTGTACACATGGGGCAATTCTGCACAACTGGTTCGCTCTACCAAGTGTGCAGAATCGCCCCATGTGTACAATGTATTCACTGGAAAATGGTCCAGAGTGCTTTTCCCCATTTTTCTGCTGGCATGTTTTAAGACAGTGACAGAAAACTGAAGCTTCTGGAGGAAACCCATGGACATGGAAAGAACATCAACATTGAGACTTTTGCATATAACATAAAGGCTTCCTCTATTTAAACAGACAGCACAAGGTCAACATAACTGCTGCACACATCGTTTGAATAAACATTCAGCCAGCAAAGTGCTCACGCACACAAACGTCCATTGATTGCGTGTGTGATGATGATGTCATCAGCATAAACCAATGGCAAAAGCATGGTCAGTGGGTGGAACATGTTAAACACCGCAGATCGGTTCTGAAGGGATGTTTAATAAATTGGTATAAAGCAGGTCTTTCAAAGCAGATGGTGGCGATGTGCCATATAACGACAAATTTAAAGGAACAAGCTAATCTTTTTTATCTAAGATCAGGATCCTGAACAGTGCATCCTTTTGAAAGGTAGACAGAGGACACCAACTACAGACAAGATATGATAAGGACTCATTGGTGAAAAGTAAAAAAAAACGTAAAAAAAAAAAAAATAAATAAATAAATAAAACGTAATAAATTAAAAGCTGTTTTTGTTTTTGTACAGGCGGCACGGTGGCTTAGTGGTTAGCACGTTCGCCTCTCAGCACTAGGGATTCCCATTGGGTTCGAATCCCAATCTGGGTGGAGTTTCCATGCTCTCCACGTGTCCGTGTGGGTTTCCTCCGGGTTCTCCGGTTTTTTCCCACAGTCTAAAAACATGGATAAAGGTCAATTGAATTCTCCAAATTGCCCCATATAGAGTGTGTCTGTGTGAGTGAGTGCCCAGCGATGGATTGGCGTCCTGTCCTGGGTGTGTCTGCCCAGCGCCCAAAAAGTTCTCCCCTGGATGGAGGACCCTATTAGAGAATAAAGCGAAAGATAATGTATGGATGATTTTTTTGTACTTTAATGTAGTGGTTCTGAAAACTTTAGTAGCACCCATTATCAAACCAAAAATTTTTAAGTACCTACCACCTATGTTTTTCGTCACGGAACAACATATGGCAAACGTCAATCAGGCGGACATGTATATTAAAGCAATAAGGTACAAGAGGGCGTGATTTGTATAATTAAATCACAAAAAGTGATTTATTCACAATAATTCACGACCTGGACGGCACGATGGCTTAGTGGTTAGCATGTTCGCCTCTTAACGCTGGGGATCCAGGTTTAAATCTTGATCTGGGTAAAGTTTCGATGTTCTCCCAGGGTTCTACAGTTTCCTCCTACATTCCAAAAACATGAATTCAAAATTGAATGCTCTAAATTGCCCCATACAGTGTGTGTGAGTGAGTGTATGCTTAGTAATAGATTGGTGTCCTGTCCTGGGTGTATTTGCCCAGCGCCCGAAACATTCTGCCTTGGATGGGCATGGGGAACCCCCCCCATGACCCTAACAGAGGACTGAGCTTAATATAATGAAAGAATAAATACACAACCTCGAGGGCCTTATTGCTTTTATATAACAGTTACAAACACACTATAATAAAAAAAAGTTTGATTCATAAATGAATTTATTGAAAGCATTAATGCTCATAAACTGGAATATGCAACGTGATCTAGTTCGGTATTTTAAATAAACACTAATCATGGTTCTTCAACAATCAAATACCACCATCTAGTGGCCAAAAAACAGAACACAGTTAATAAAATATATTGAGAAATACAATGTATTGTATATACATACTATTAACTGCCGTACCACATTTTAAAAACCACTGGTTTCTACTTTTTGAATTAGTCTAATTAGTTCCATTAAGAAGTCCTTTTCTATTGAGCATTCAATTTACCTTGAATTGTTTGGACTCATTCACTGATCCATTCATAATCTTCCACTTAACCCTCTACTAGAGTCATGGAAGGTTTCCCTTGGCCATCCAGGGCGGAGCGTTTGGGGCGCTTGAACGATACACCATGGACAGGGCACCGATCTAACACTGGGCACAAACTCACACAGACACAAACAGACACACTCTATATGGGGCAATTTGGAGCATTCGATTTACATTGATCCATGTTTTTGGACTGTGGGTGGAAACTGGAAAACCTGAAGGAAACCCACATAGACATGGGGAGAACATGGAAACTCCACTCAGCTTGGGATTCAAACCTGGATCCCCAGCACTGAGAGGAGAACAAGCTAGCTACTGTGCCTTCCCTAAATAATAAGCTGCTTAAGTGGTGTTTTTAAAAGGTATCACATGTTTTATATATAATACCAGATAGAATTTGGAATTACAAATAGGATAATTTAAATACAAACAAGCAAACCCCCCTCATGCAGTTATAGTTTTGCGATGGTGAATATTATCTGTTCTGTTGCTTCCAACCTTTATATTGTTACTGTGGATCTGCAAAAGTGTTCTCAAGATTAAGGGATTAAAGCAGTTTAAATTAACATCCTGTCTCATCATCCTAATCTGCTACTGGAGTCGTGGGTGGGGTTCCCCAAGCCCATCCAGGGGAGAACATTTCAGAGACTGGGCAGATACATCCAGGAAAGGGTGCCAATCTATCATTACACAAACACTCAATCACACAGATACACACACTATATAGGGGCAATTTAGAGCAGCCAACTTACCGTAAATCCATGTTTTTAGACTGTGTAAGGAAACGGAAGAACCCTGGAAGAAACCCACACAGACACAGGAAGAACGTGGAAACTCCGTGCAGATCGGGATTCGAACCTGAAACCCCAGCACTGAGAGGAGAACGACTTAATCACATGAATTAACATGTCCAACGTTTTCTTTAGGTGCTGGCAAATCTGGAGGAGCAAGCGTTTGCAGAGGCATGGGGACAGAAGGCCAAGAACACTTTTCCTGACGCCCTTATGGACACCTTCACAAATCCAGACCTTAAAAAAATCATAAAAAAGATTAATATCCTGGGTCCTGCCAACCTGCCCACTGATGAGAGAGAAAAGGTTAGTCTGCATGCTGTCCTCACAACCAGATGTAAAAAATAAAAAATTAAAAAATTAACAATAATAATAATAATAATAATCCAGCGCGGCACGGTGGCTTAGTGGTTAGCACGTTCCCCTCTCAGCGCTAGGGATTCCCGGTTCGAATCCCCATCTGGGTGGAGTTTCCATGTTCTCCCCGTGTCTGCGTGGGTTTCCTCCGGGTTCTCCGGTTTCCTCCCACAGTCCAAAAACATGGATCAAGTTAATTGAATTCTCAAAATTGCCCCCTATAGAGTGTGTCTGTGTGAGTGAGTGTGTGCCCAGCGATGGATTGGCGCCCTGTCCTGGGTCTATCTGCCCAGCGCCCGAGACGTGTTCCCCTGGATGGGCATGGGGACCCCCACCGCGACCCTAATAAAGGATAAAGCGGGAGATAATGAATGAATGAATAATAATCCATCCATCCATTATCTTCCGCTTTATCCTTTATTAGGATCGCGGTGGAGTTGCCCATGTCCATCCAGGGTAGAACGTCTCGGGTGCTGGGCAGATACACCCGGGACACGGCGCCACTCACTGGGGCACACTCGCTGGGAACACTCACTCACACACACATACTCTACATGGGGCAATTTGGAGAACTCAATTGACCTTGATCCATGTTTTTGGACTGTGGGAGAAAACCGGAGAACCCGGAGGAAACCCACGCGGACACGGGGAAAACATGGAAACTCCAGCCAGATTGGGATTTGAACCGGGAATCCCTAGCACTGAGGGGAGAACATGCTAAACACTAAGCCACCGTACCACCCTAATAATAATAATAATCATAATAATAATAATAACTAACAATAATAATAATAGTAGATTAGAGGGCGCGGTAGCTCAGTGGCTAGGATTCAGATTAAATCCTAATGGTAACTGAAGTTTACCAATGTGGGTCCTTGACACTTAACCCTCATTGCTCCAGGGGTGTTGTGATTAACCCTGTGCTCACCTTGTAAGTCTCTTTGGATAAAAGAGTCCAATAAATGACCAAATGTAAATGTAAATGTATGATTAGAAGTTCTAAGTGTAAAATATGAAGGTGCATGATTGCAATTCCTGTGTTTGTTCATGTGAGTTCAAAATACCAACTTAAAAATGCTCCATTAGATAACTTATAATTTATTAACCTTTAAATCATTGCTTTATTTATTAGTATAATTCCATCCTGAGTCAGATGGACAGCATTTATTCCACTGCAAAGGTGTGTCCTAAACAAGAAGAGTGCTGGTCTCTGGAGCCTGGTGAGTTACAAGCAAAAGTAATTTTTTAAATAACTAATTATTATTTAAACTTTATACATTTTAACATCATAAATCAGATCAGTTTAATAAGGTCATTGTTGGTGATTTATTTTGTGTTGCTACACGCGTGATCTACCTGCAATGCATTTCTGCATCATAAAATGTTTTTACAGCCATAAAATACTTACTGACAGGTGGATTGATTCAGATGGAGCATCACTCTCCTAGGTGTGCAATGCACGGCTCGCAACTGTATTTACAGTACATAAAGTACGCTTCATGTGCAGGGTACTACACATATTATGCCTAAAACGGAAAGAACATTTTCTTTAATTTACATAAGAATGCTTATAACAGCTTTTTTGTGTTGAATATTGTTTAAATACAGTTTAAAGATTCATTCATTCATTATCTCCCGCTTATCCCCTATTAGGGTCGCGGTGGGGTTCCCCATGCCCATCCAGGGGAGAACGTCTCGGGCGCTGGGCAGATACACCCAGGACAGGGCGCCAATCCATCGCTGGGCACACACTCACTAACACAGACACACTCTATATGGGGCAATTTTGAGAATTCAATTAACTTGATCCATGTTTTTGGACTGTGGGAGGAAACCGGAGAACCCGGAGGAAACCCACGCAGACACGGGGAGAACATGGAAACTCAGATGGGGAATCGAACCAGGAATCCCTAGCGCTGAGAGGCGAATATGCTAACCACTAAGCCACCGTGCCACAGTTTAAAGATTATAAGATAAAATAAATTATTCATTCACTCAGGACTGCGGGTTGGTCCCCATGTCCATGTCCATCCAGGGGAGAATGTTTCGGGTGCTAGGCAGGACAGGTCTCCAATCCATCACTGGGCACACTCACTAACTCATACAGACACACTCTATATGGGGCAATTTAGAGCATTCAACTCACCTTGAATACATGTTTTTGGACTGTGGACTGGAGGAAAGCATGGAAACCGGAGAAAACCCACACGGACACGGGGAGAATGTTGAAATTCCACCCAGATTGGGATTCGAATCCCCAGCACTGAGAGGCGAACATGATAACCACTACGCCACCGTTCCACCCTGATAAGATAGATTAGTTTAAGACTGTATATAAACGTATTTTCAAGATAAAATAAAAAAGCAAATTAGGTATGAAGTTAGGGAAAATATTGCACGTATTTTGTATGTTGTATCTATGAATAGAATTATTGCACACCCTAAATTAAGCTGTGGGGTGGACGGTTGACAGCACGCTAAAGATCACTAAAATGAAGACTCTTGAGCCATATATTGGTGTTTTTTTAAAAAGTATATAAACCTCTGCAGTTTCCAAAAAGTGGGTATGAAATACTGTACATATTGCACATATTTTGTATGTTTTCTATGAATTAATTTATTGCACATGTATTTTAGCTGCTGTAAATAGCATTATTTTTGAACCAAAATTGCTTGCTGTTTAAATGATGGAAATCTTTCAGCGAATGGGCTTTCTTATTTTAAAAATAACAATTCATATATGTATTACCAGAGGTGAGTAATATCATGGCGAAATCACGAAGCTACAAGAAGTTACTTTTTGCCTGGGAGGGTTGGCACAACGCCGCTGGAGTGCCGCTTAAACCCTTATATCCTCAATTTGTCGAGCTCAGCAACAAGGCGTCCACCATGGATGGTATGTTTCCGGTTTTTTCGGTAACACGTTACCTGAACCTGGTATTTATAATGCATTATAAGTGCATTTTGAAAGCTTTATAAAATATTCAAAAGGCTTTATAAGACTTGTCATAAGCATATGGTAATGTCCATAGATGTACAGTACATTAACAAAGGTTATGATAAATGTTATAATGCATTATGTCATTGTGTTATAAAGCCTAATGTCAAATTGTTATAACACTTTATGACTATGATTATGAACATCTATGTACATTAAAAAAGGGTTATGATAAATGTCATAAAGCATTATGGATACTTTATAAAGCTTTCTAAACGTGGAAGTGTTACTATTTTTTCATCGATTACCTTAAAATACATACAATTAAGAAATTAATTTGAAATTAAAGGCGTAAATCGTGAATATCTTTACAGGATTTAAAGACACGGGTGATGACTGGCGTTCCTGGTATGACTCTCCGACCTTCGAGCAGGATTTAGAGGGTCTCTTTAAGCAGCTGCAGCCTTTATACCTGAACCTGCATGCTTTTGTCCGGCGGAAGCTTTATGATTATTATGGCCCCAAATACATTAACCTCAAAGGCCCTATCCCTGCACATCTGCTCGGTCAGTCCTTACGTTTTCTACAGAGAAGACTGCTAAACATGCATCCTGTCCTGTTACACAGAACGGTTCTGATCTCTCTCGGTATGTTCTGCTGTAGGAAACATGTGGGCTCAAGCATGGAATAATATCTATGACATGATGATTCCATTTCCGAACAAGGCCAATTTGGATGTGACCGACAGCATGGTTGCCAAAGTACGTCAACTAAGTAACATTTTTTGTTGTGGGAACCAGGATCAGGGGTGGATTTCTCAAAAGCGAATGTTCTTAGTGATTTACGAACAGCTATAAGAATGACGTAGCTTTAAGAACGCAAAGTTCTTTGTTTTAAGTCGTTCTTTGTAGACTGTAGACCCCTGAAAAGGAACCGTCAGTCGAAAACTTAATTACGGATTACTACACAATTTCTCATCAAAATGCACCAAAAAAAAAAATTATTAATAAAATATTTTTTAAAAACTATATAAACAATAGGGTGGCACGGTGGATTAGTGGTAAGTACATTCTCTTAGCGCTGGGTGGAGTTTCCATGTTCTCCCCATGTCCGCGTGGGTTTCCTCCGGGTTCTCCGGTTTCCTCCCACAGTCCAAAATCATGGATCAAGTCAATTGGGTTCTCCAAATTGCCCCATATAGAGTGTGTCTGTGTGGGTATCTGTGTGAGTGAGTGTGTGCCCAGTGATAGATTGGCACCCTGTCCTGGGTGTATCTGCCCAGCGCCCGAAACGTTCTTCCTTTGATGGGCATGGGGAACCCCCCCCACGATCCTAATAGAGGATAAAGCGGAAGATGATGAATGAATATAAACAATAAATAATCCATCCATTATCTTCGCCTTTTTCTCAACTAAGGTTGCGGGAGGGTTCCCCATGCCCATCAAGGGGAGAATGTTTCGGGTGCCAGGCAGATACACCCAGGACAGGGCACCAATCTATCGCTGGGCACACACTCACTCACACAGACACACCTTATATGGGACAATTTGGAGAACTCAATTGACTGGATCGATGTTTTTGGACTGTGGGAGGAAACCGGAGAACCCGGAGGTAACCCACACGGACACGGGGAGAATATGGAAACTCCACCCAGACAATAAATAATCATATTTAAATTAGGCTGCTGTTATAAAAAGCAAGAAAGCAATTTTTGAACAATTGCTTACCAAGCAATCTTATCAAAGGGAATGCACTTTTGACTAGAATGCATTAATTCAGAAGCATGGCAACCCAACAGCATTATATATTTTTTTCTCAAGGCAAACTACATCAGAAGCTTAATGAAATAGAACCAAATAAATACAAATTACACTCTTATCCAAAACATGAGACAGTTTCACCAACAAAAAGAAATTGGAGGACAGTATATATCCTAAAACATCGGTGCTTGCAATTCAACTATTAGATCAGATATAAACCATATTTGGCAGAAACAGGAACGCTGGCATATCTCTCTCTTCATCCTCATCTTCATCCTTGAGTTAAAATGCTTATTTCAGCACTAACTGCAATGTTGTGCAGCATAGCACATATAACAATGATGACACAGCTCTCTACTGAACACCTAAGCCTCCTATATGTTATCCATCCATTATCTTCCACTTTATCCTCTACTAGGGTCGTGGGGGGGTTCCACATGCCCATCCAGGGGAGAACATTTTAATTGACCTAAATTCATGTTTTTGGACTGTGGACGGAAACCGGAGAACCCGGAGGAAACCCACGCGAACACATGGAAACTCCACCCAGATTGGGATTCGAACCGGGAATCCCTAGCACTGAGAAGAGAACATGCTAACCACTAAGCCACCATGCCCCCTATATATTATAATTTACATATAATACATACAATTTTTGTACAACTTTTGAATTCCAATTTTTTATTTTGGTGTTTATTGTGTTTCTAAAGCCATTTATAGAACCAGTGCGTCTATGACCCTTTGTGCATGGCCAGTTAGGAAGTACTTAGTGAGTTATAAGTAAGTACTCGTAAGTTACGAGCAGTTTTAAGAACGAAGTACTGTAAGTTACGAATGCATAAATTTAAGAATTTTCATAAGTATGAAGTTAAGAGGTGCTTAGCATTACGAGGCTTTTGGGAAATCCACCCCGGAACTTGACTATATCTACATTCCTGTAGTCTGCTTAGAAAATCAGCATATTGTATGATTTACTTTTCTTATACAGAAATACAACGCCACCCACATGTTCCGAGTATCAGAAGAATTCTTCACGTCGTTGAAACTTAAACCGATGCCTGATAAGTTTTGGGATGATTCTATGCTGGAAAAGCCATCGGATGGCCGAGAGGTGGTGTGCCACGCCTCTGCCTGGGACTTCTACAACCGGGAAGACTTTAGGTTAGAACCCATGACATCCATCCATCCATCCATCCATTATCTTTCACTTTATCCTCTATTAGGGTTGTGGGGGGTCAATGCCCATCCAGGGGAGAAGACAATTTAGGCGTTGAGCAGTTATACCAAGACAGTCTATCACTGGGCACACACTCACTCACAGAAACACACTCTATATGGGGCAATTTGGAGAATTCAATTGACCTTGATCGATGTTTTTGGACCGTGGGGGAAACCGGAGAACCCGGAGGAAACCCACGTGGAAACGGGGAGAACATGGAAACTCCACCCAGATTGGGATTCGAACCGAGAATCCCTAGAGCTAAGAGGCAAACGTGCTAACCACTCAGCCACCGTGCCGCCCAGAACCCATGACATCCATCCATCTATTATCTTTATCCTCTATTAGGTTCGTGGGGGGTTCCCCATGCTCATCCAGGGAAGAACGTTTCAGGCGTTGGGCAGATACACCCAGGACAGGGCGCCAATCTATCACTGGGCACTCACTCACTCACAGAAACACACTCTTTAAGGGGCAATTTGGAGAACTCAATTGACCTTGATCCATGTTTTTGGACTGTGGGAGGAAACCGGAGAACCCGGAGGAAACCCACACAGGGAAACTCCACCCAGATTGGGATTCGAACCGGGAATCCCTAGCGCTGAGAGGCAAACGTGCTAACCACTAATCCACCGTACCACCCAGAACCCATGACATACCATACCAAATTCTCTTTCATAAATAAATGAGTATTGCTTTGAAACAAACGTCACACACTGCCGTTTTGTTATTTAAACCTAGCTGGCTTTGTCTGGGCTTGTAAAGACGCTTCTTTCAAACACTGTAAATGTTGATTTAACTTTAATTGCTTGAGCCATTGAAATAGCAATCCGCCAGAGTCAGACTGTACCAGGCTCTTAATGGAAATCGCAGGGGACATGCTGATTGGTGAATCACACTGTCACAATGAAGACGGCCTGCTAAACATTACTATTATGAAGCCCCTTGAGTCGCTTCTTGATGGTTTGGAAAGAGTATATAAACCTATATTTATAAACCTAAGTGTATATAAAATCGTCTACCCCAGGACCTCTGGTTCTTAAGAGTAAATATGTCCAATATCATGGTATTCGAAGCAACAGAGTGGATTTCTATAGAGAAAACACATACACACACAGTTTTAACTTCCAACAAAAACAATAGTTTTATATATATATATATATATATATATATATATATATATATATATATATATATATATATATATATATATATATATATATATATATATACAACGGTTTAGTGGTTAGCACGTTCATCTCTCAGCGCTGGGGATCCAGGTTTGAATCACAGGTTTGGTTTGACCTGGGGATCCAGGTTTAAGTCTGAGTGGGTTTCCGGGTTCTCCTGTTTCCTCCCACAGTCCAAAAACATGGCTTTAAGGTATAGTGAATGTTTTAAATTGCCCCATATAGTGTGTGTATTTCTGTGTGAATGAGTTAATGAGTGAATGAATTGGCGCCCTTGCCTGGGTGTATCTGCCCAGCATCCCTGGATTCCCTGGATGGGCATGGGACCCCCACCCCCACCCCCGAGATCCTATAAGAGGATTAATGAGTGAATGAATGAACATACTGTCAGTCTAAATCAATTTAAACGAGGATCTAGAATTACAAATGTTGTGTTCTACAGAATCAAGCAATGCACCACGGTGACCATGGACCAGCTGTTTACTGTGCACCATGAAATGGGCCATGTGGAGTATTACTTACAATACAAAGACCAGCCCGTCAGCTTCAGGCGAGGTGCCAACCCTGGCTTTCACGAGGCTATTGGAGATGTGCTGTCTCTTTCTGTTTCGACGCCCAAACATCTCTTCGCCATTGGTCTGCTGGACGAGCTGGTGGATGATGAGGGTAACATCCGAACCCAGCACAAATAATTCATTCATGATGTTCTCAACATGAATCATCTAACTATTGAATGTACCATTTATTTTCAGAGACTGACATTAATTACCTGTTAAAGATGGCATTACAGAAGATAGCATTCCTTCCTTTTGGGTTTCTCATTGATCAGTGGCGATGGGGAGTGTTCAATGGAAACACACCACCTGAACGATACAATTCAGACTGGTGGTATCTTAGGTAAGTTCTGACATCCAAACTCCATCCATCTGTCCAAGCTCCCTTATCCTCTTTTCTTCTTACATTTACATTTACATTTGGTCATTTAGCAGACGCTTTTATCCAAAGCGACTTACAAGGTGAACACAGGGTTAATCACAACGTCCCTGGAGCAATGAGGGTTAAGGGTCTTGCTCAAGGACCCACATTGGTAACTTCAGTGGACCTGGGATTTGAACCCCCAACCTTCAGATTGATAACCCAACGTCCTAACCACTGAGCTACCTGCCCTGTTCTTCCACTGAACGCTTTGTAAAAGCATTTTTTTGTAAAGACAAAACTGAATTTTCTATCATTTATGATGCTACTCCAGTCTGCAAACGTTATGGGTGATTCGAACTAATGAACCACACCGGAGTTAATGAGTCGATTCGGGGAATTGTCCAATCACACGATGCCTAATTAAAATGAACCATTTCCATTACATTTGGTCATTTATTGGACACTTTTATCCAAAGCGACTTACAAGGTGAGCACAGGGTTAATCACAACACTCCCTGGAGTAATTAGGGTTAAGGGTCTTGCTCAAGGACCCACACTGGTAACTTCAGTGGACCTGGGATTTGAACCCACAACCTTCAGATTGATAGTCCAACATCCTAACCACTGAGCTACTGTGCTAGTACCAGTACTAACACACTAACAATACCAATAGTGAGGGGGGGGGGGGGGGGGGGGGGGGGGGGGGGGGGGGGGGGGGGGGGGGGGGGGGGGGGGGGGGGGGGGGGGGGGGGGGGGGGGGGGGGGGGGGGGGGGGGGGGGGGGGGGCTCCCCATGCCCATCCAGGGGAGAACGTCTCGGGCGCTGGGCAGATACACCCAGGACAGGACGCCAATCCATCGCTGGGCACACACTCACTCACACAAACACACTCTATATGGGGCAATTTGGAGAACTCAATTGAATTTGAATTGTTTTTGCACTGTGGGAGGAAACCGGAGAACCCGGAGGAAACCCACGTGGACACGGGGAGAACATGGAAACTCCACCTAGATGGGGATTTGAACCGGGGAACCCTAGCGTTGAGAGGAGAACATGCTAATTACTAAGCCACCGTGCCGCCCCATATTTAATTATTCTTTTAATAAACAACATGTCTATTAGACACACAGTACAATTAAATACATTTCTCAACTATTTTGCAGTTCATGATTAATTCAGTTTAATATCTGAACAATTTTAAGCGCCCCAATGCCCCCTATGGACCAGCCGCCACTGGATCACAGAGTTCTACACATTCATACAGAGATTATTTAAAGACTCGAGTAAATAAATGTGTTTTTAAAGATAGCAGAAGTTCAGAATCACAAACAGCAACAAAGTTGAGAAGCCTTGTTAGAGAACGCCCTTCCATTAAGATGATTTTATTAATCCTTAGCTTTTGTGTTGGATTATAAAACTTAGTGTGTTTACTCTGACACTGCGGGGCCTGATCATGTAGAATTTTGTATGACAGAATGCCAGTGTGGGCCACACAGTGGCTTAGTGGTTAGCATGTTCTCCTCTCAGCTCTGGGGATCCAGTTACGAATCCCAAACTTGGTGGAGTTTCCATGTTCTCCCCATGTCCGCGTGGGTTTTGTTCCCACAGTCCAAAAACATGAATTTATTAAATGCTCCATTAAATTGCCCCATATAGTGTAAGTAAACGTGCCTGTTTTGGCTGTATGTGCCCAGCGCCTGAAACATTGTCCCCTGGATGGGCATGGGATACCCCCCCCCCCAACCCCATGACACTATCCATCCATCCATTATCTTCTGTTTTATCCTATATTAGGGTCGTGGAGGGTTTCCCCATGCCCATCCTGGGGAGAAGGTTTCGGGCGCTGGGCAAATACTACCCAGGACAGGGCGCCAATCCATCAATGAGCACACACTCACTCACACAGACACACTCTATATGGGGCAATTTGGAGAACCAAATTGACTTGATCCATGTTTTTGGACTTTGGGAGGAAACCAGAGAACCCAGAGGAAAACCACGCGGACACAGGGAGAACATGGAAACTAGACCCAGATTGGGATTTGAACCAGGAATCCCTAGCTCTGAGAGGAGAACATGCTACCCACTAAGCCACCGTGCCACGCCCCCGCGACACTAGTAGAGGATTATGTGGAAGATAATGGATGAATGGATAATGAATGAATAAAAAATGCCAGTGTGTTCATTTATTCATTTATTAAGTTTGGTTCTAGTATGTGGTCCTTGAAATTGATTGAAGTGGGAGGAGCTAAATGACCCTTTTCTCTCAATGTGTTTGGTTCTGCTAGCACAGTGGTTCTCAAACTGTGGGACGCAAAGTAGCACAATGTGTACAAAACAGTAAGACACTCAAGGTTCTACATTATTGTAAATAAATCACAGGAAAAAGGTGTAACTGCACTATACTACATGTCAAGCCTACCAACACCTCTTTACCATGATTTATCCATCCATCCATTATCTTCTGCTTTATCCTCTATTAGGGTCGTGGGGGGGTTCCCCATGCCCATCCAGGGGAGAACGTCTCGGGCGCTGGGCAGATAGACCCAGGACAGGGCGCCAATCGATCACTGGGCACACACTCACTCACACAGACACACTCTATATGGGGCAATTTGGAGAACTCTGGGAAATACTGGGAAATATCAAGACTACAAACAATACAATGTGACAAAACCAGGCAAGACACCAAATCGTAGTGCATAACAGGAGTGCACTGATAAAAAGTATTCGTATAAAATGTTCGTAATTTGTCGACTGAGTAAATTCTACACAGATAACCCAGATTTTTTATTTTATTATTATTATTTTTATTTATGTCCGTGTATGTATGTATGTAAAACATTATGTACAGTCTATAAGGAAATTGTGTCTTACTGGATGGAATCTGGATTTCTATTGGACTGGCAGTCCTGCAGGATGCCCTCAATGGACTTATATAGTTTTTAATTGTTAAATATGGGTCACATGATCGTCACACAATCTGTACATTAGTGTTCTACACTGTTGTTGCTGCCCAGCCGCTCAAGGAGGATGAGTCCACCACTGAGTCTTGGTCCTCACAAGGTTTCTTCCTTAAAATATCAACATAACCGGGAGTTTTTTCTTGTCACTGTTGCTTCGTCTTGCTCTTTGGGGGTTTAAAGGCTTATAAAACTGTAAAGCTGCTTTGTGACAATGTACTATTGTAAAACGTGCTCTATAAATAAATTACTTGAACTTAAACTTGTTACAAAAGGATCTTAACAATTCATTACTTTGTACTTAACAGGACAAAATACCAAGGCATCTGTCCACCGATCGGACGAACGGAGGAACACTTCGACGCTGGGGCAAAATTTCACATCCCAGGAAACACCCCCTACATCAGGTGAGATTTTAAACCAGAGCCTCTCACTGTGCCATGATGTAAAATAACAAATCCCCATAAACATTAAAGTATGTATACTTACCTAACCTACCTGTGGTTGATACTATAAGTTGTGGTTAAAACAATGCTTTTACCTACCCTGGATTAATCCATTCTTTAGGGAATAGAGGGTTGCTAGTACCTGTATTGGATGTTGGTTATCATATCTGTACACAAACATGGTGGCTTGGTGGTTAGCATGTTCTCCTCTCAGCACTAGGGATACCCAGTTTGAATCCCAATCTGGGTGGAGTTTCCATGTTCTCCCCGTGTCCACCTGGGTTTCCTCCGGGTTCTCTGGTTTTCTCCCACAGTAATAATTAATAATTTGGGTTTGTTTATGGGCGGGGGCGGCACGGTGGCTTAGTGGTTAGCACGTTCTTCTCTCGCGGTTCCCGATTCCCGGTTCAAATCCCAATCTGGGTGAAGTTTTCATGTTCCTCTGGGTTCTCTGGTTTCCTCCCACAGTTCAAAAACATGGATCAAGTCAATTTAATTCTCCAAATTGCCCCATATAGAGTGCGTCTGTGTGAGAGAGTGTATGCCTTGCAATAAACTGGCATCCTGTCCTGGGTGTAGCTGCCCAGCACCTGAAACGTTCTCCCCTGGATGGGCATGGGGATAAAGCAGAAGATAATGCATGGCTGGATGGATATCTGTACACAGAAAAATATCAATGTTGGAATAGTGATGGAATATGACATGAGTATATGCTAGTAAACTAAAGTGAAGAATTGTATATTGTTTAATGATTACACTGATGTTAGGATCAGTAATTAGACCCCAAAAATGTTTGGTGTACCCCAGGGCCAGGTCTATTAAAATATAAACAGGTTGCAACCAGGAGGTTATATCCAAGAGGATATATATGATAGAGAGCTGTATGACTTGACGTCATCGGTCTGGAGTATTCTATGCTTCTGAAATAAGACGTTGATATACTTTAGTTTTTTTAATTAATTTGATTTATGCTTACCTTTTTTCACCTGTGTATATTTTAAATAGCTGTCTGTAAATAAGGGAAAAGGAAAAGTTCAGTTTCGATCATCTCCGTTGTGTAAGTGTATCTACAGGGGGCTTGGAAATTTATGACTTCTTTTCCGCATAAATTTGACCTAAAACTGGTACATGGTGGTCCATGCTGGAATATATGTACATGCCAGACCCAACTACATGATTCAGAAAACCACAAACGACAAAAGTTTGATTACACATAAGCAAAGCAATATAAAATAGTTCAGGTCTTGTGCACATCCCAAATATCATATGAAGAGTTGCAAGACATTTGACTCAGAGAGCATATGTACCCATCCATCCATCCATTATCTTGCGCTTCATCCTCTACTAGGGTCGTGGGGGGGTTCCCCATGCACATCCAGGGGAGAATGTTTCAGGCGCTGAGCAGATACACCCAGGACAGGACACCGATCTATCACTGGGCACACACTAACTCACACAGACACACTCTATAAGGGGGAAATTGGAGAATTCAATTGACCTTGGTCCATGTTTTTCAACTGTGGGATGAAACCGGAGAATCCGGAGGAAACCCACGCCGACACGGGGAGAACATGGAAACTCCACCCAGACTGGGATTCATACCGGGAGTCCCTAGTGCTGCCCCATATGTACCCTACAAATAATAAATCAAAGAAATAAAAAAGGAAAATGTGTTTTTAATTAATTGTTTTTAATGATGTTTAATTACAAAAACGATGCATTGTCTCAGCCCTAGCCAAGAACAAGGCATATAAAATTTATAAAGACACATGGTATCTTTAATGAATTGTGTGCAAAGCTGATGAAATTTTCAGAAACGGATTTAAAGACTTAACAAGCACCACTGGCTTTGGCTTTCTCCCTTTTTTGCATTACTGTTGAAATAACAGGATTAATTATGTCGATGTGTCTGCACTCTCATTATCTCTTTTAGGTATTTTGTGAGTTTTATTCTTCAGTTCCAGTTTCATCAGAAGCTCTGCCAGGCAGCTAAGCATACCGGACCTCTGCACAAGTGTGACATCTACAATTCTGAAGAAGCCGGGGCTATTTTACAGTATGTGATGCAATAATAATTAACAGAATCAGCATGAATGGGTTACTCTTTATGGGTTCGTTGGGGTTAATAAACTCTTTACTTCTGCTTATAAGGAAAATGATGAGTTCTGGTTCATCCAAACCTTGGCCAGAGGTCTTGCAAGAGACCTTGGGCAGCAACAAAATGGATGCAGGTGCCTTGATGGAGTACTTCCAGCCCATCACTACTTGGTTAGAGGCCCAGAACGCGCTGACCAAAGAAACACTGGGCTGGCCTGAGTTTAATTGGATGCCACCTGTCCCAGAGGGCTACCCATCAGATATCGGTAAAATTACTACTTTGTTAAAAGTAAAAGACTCAATGGACGACGTGCTATAAATGCTGGCATTACTCTTTTACAGACAAGATAACTGATGAAGCTCAGGCGAAACAGTTCCTTGCAGAGTACAACTCTACGGCGGAAAAAGTTTGGAATACGTACACGGAGGCGTCGTGGGCCTACAATACTGACATCAACGAAGCAAATAAGCAGAACATGGTAAATACCAACTGGTATTTGAAAAAATGGGTTTTTTTTTTTTTTTCTATTCTTGACGTATTTGTTTCCAGCTGCAAAAAAATTTGGAAATGGCAAGTCACACGAAGACCTACGGACTGGAGGCTCGAAAGTACGACACGACGGATTTCCAGGACCCCTCGGTGAAACGGATTTTGAAGAAACTTAGTGATTTGGAGCGGGCTGCGCTTCCTGATGCGGAACTGAATGAAGTAAGATGAATAATAAAATAATTAATAAAACAAAAGATGTATGCAGTGTATGTATAAGACTGAGAAAAAAATCAGGTACCATCTGTTTGTTCTACAGTACATACTGTGTACGTCCCCTTTACTTTGTTTTAATGGTCAGAACCCCAATAGTAGCACCACAGATCAGGGGTTTATTTGGTTGGTGCATTATTCCTATCCCATCAGTGTCACTGAGGTGGAGAAATGAAACTACAGTCATGGCCAAAAGTTTTAAGAATGACACAAATATTATATTTTCACATGATCTGCTGCCCTCTGGTTTTTATGTGTGTTGGTCAGATGTTTTTATCACATATTCATTCATTCATTCTTTATCTCCCGCTTATCCTCTATTAGGGTCGCGGTGGGGTTCCCCATGCCCATCCAGGGGAGAACATCTCGGGCGCTGGGCAGATAGACCCAGGACAGGGCGCCAATCCATCACTGGGCACACACTCACTCACACAGACAGACTCTATATGGGGCAATTTTGAGAATTCAATTAACTTGATCCATGTTTTTGGACTGTGGGAGGAAACCGGAGAACCCGGAGGAAACCCACGCAGACACGGGGAGAACATGAAAACTCCACCCAGATGGGGATTCGAACCGGGAATCCCTAGCGCTGAGAGGCAAACGTGCTAAACACTAAGCCACCGTGCCGCCGTTTTTATCAAATACAGAAATATAATTGCAATCATATTATGAGTAACAAAAGCTTTTATTGACAGTTAGAATGAATTAATGCAGCAAGTCAATATTTGCAGTGTTGACCCTTCTTCTTCAGGACCTCTGCAATTCTCCCTGGACCAAATGCTGACTGATAGCAGTCCATTCTTGCACAATCAATGCTTGCATTAGGTTTTTGTTTCTCCACCCGTCTCTTGATGATTGACCACAAGTTCTCAATGGGATAAAGATCTGGGGAGTTTCCGGGCCATGGACCCAAAAATTTCTATGTTTTGTTCCCTGAGCCTTGTAGTTATCACCTTTGCTTCATGGCAAGGTGCTCCATCATGCTGGAAAAGGCATTGTTGATCACCAAACTGCTCTTGGATGGTTGGGAGAAGTTGCTCTCGGAGGACATTCTGGTCCCATTCTTTATTCATGGCTTTGTTTTTAGGCAAGACTGTGAGAGAGCCAATTCCTTTGGCTGAGAAGCAACCCTACACATGAATGGTTTCAGGATGCTTTACAGTTGGCATGAGACAAGACTGGTGGTAGCGCTCACCTGGTCTTCTTTAATAAGCTGTTTTCCAGATGTTCCAAACAATTAGAAAGGGGATTCATCAGAGAAAATGACTTTACCCCAGTCCTCAGCAGTCCACTCCCTGTACCTTTTGCAGAGTATCAGTCTGTCTCTGATGTTTTTTTCTGGAGAGAAGTGGCTTCTTTGCTGCCCTCCTTGAGACCAGGCCTTGCTCCAAGAGTCTCCGCCTCACAGTGCGTGCAGATGCACTCACACCTGCCTACTGCCATTCCTGAGCAAGCTCTGCACTGCTGGTAGCCCGATCCCGCAGCTGAAACACTTTTAAGAGATGGTCCTGGCGCTTGCTGGTCTTTCTTGGGCGCCCTGGAGCCTTTTTGGCAACAATGGAACCTCTCTCCTTCAAGTTCTTGATGATGCGATAGATTGTTGACTGAGGTTCAATCTTTCTAGCTTCCCTGTTAGGCCATTTTTGTGCAGTGCAATGATGCAATGATGGTTGCACATGTTTCTTTAGAGATAACCATGGTTAACAGAAGAGAAACAATGATGCCAAGCACCAGCCTCCTTTTAAAGTGTCCAGTGGTGTCATTCTTACTTAATCATGACAGATTGATCTCCAGCCCTGTCTTCATCAACACCCACACCTGTGTTAATGGAGCAATTACTGAAACGATGTTAGCTGGTCCTTTTAAGGCAGGGCTGCAATGAAGTTGAAATGTGTTTTGGGGGATAAAGTTCATTTTCTAGGCAAATCTTTGACTTTGCAATTAATTGCTGTTAAGCTGATCACTCTTTATAACATTCTGAATTATATGCAAATTGCCATTATAAAAACTGAAGCACTAAATTTTGTAAAAATTAATATTTGTATAATTCTCAAAACTTTTGGCCATGACTGTGCAGCAGCACTGCTGCACTAAAACCCCCTCACCACATCAGTGTCACTGCGGAACTGACAATAAACAATCCACCACCCAAATGATACATGTTCTGTCAATAGAAAACAGAGAACCAACAGGGGACTAACAACAACAAGAACACAGATGGACTACATATATACATATACATATATTTATCTAACTACATATACTAAACATATGTATAAAACAACAAAGTCCATCTACATGGTAAGTGGAGGAAATAGAGAATGTAGTAAGAAGGGGGTGTGTCCAAATTTTAGACTTGTGTTGTATATATAAAAAGAAAGGATGTGGGGCATTACAATGTGAATAACCCATATAATCTTCTGTGTTTACAGTATAATAATTTGTTAGCGTCTATGGAGACGACTTACAGTGTAGCTAAAGTCTGTAAAGGTGATGACACGCCCTGTCTTCCTCTAGAACCAGGTGAGTTGTTCTATAGATCAAATATTTGCAGCAGCTTAATTTAAGGACCCTGTGTTGATTTATTTCTACTTAGTGTGCAAGAAAAAGTTGTATTTTGTATGTTACAGCATTTACAAAATATACTATTAGCTTATACATTAACAAAAAAATACAAATGTTATATGAAGTGGGCGGCACGGTGCCTTAGTTGTTAGCATGTTCTCCTCTCAGCGTTTAGGATTCCCGGTTCAAAGCCCAATATGGGTGAAGTTTTCATGTTCTCCCGTGTTCATGTGGGTTTCTTCTGGGTTCTTCGGTTTCCTCCCACAGTCCAAAAACATGGATCAAGGTCAATTGAATTCTCCAAATTGCCCCATATAGAGTGTGTATGTGTTTGTGTGAGTGAGTGTGTGCCCAGCGATAGACTGGCGCCCTGTCCTGGGTGTATCTGCCCAGCGCACGAAACGTTCTCCGCTGGATGGGCATGGGGAACCCCCCCCCACGACCCTAATATAGGATAAAGCGGAAGATAATGAATGAATGAATGAATGAATAATGGCTGGATGAAAGGTCAATTGAATTCTCCAAATTGCCCCATATAGAGTGTGTCTGAGTGAGTGTGTACCCAGTGATAGATCGTCCTGTCCTGGGTGTATCTTCCCAGCACCCGAAACATTCTCCCCTGGATGGGCATGGGGAACCCCCCCGTGACCCTAGTAGAGGATAAATCGGAAGATAGTGGATGGATGGAACAGTGAATGTTGTGAAAACTAAAATTGGTGTGTTTTAAATTTCGGGATGCCAATCATTTCCTTTCAGATCTAACCAAGATCATGGCTGAGTCCAGAAACTACGACGAGCTGCTGTTCGCCTGGCAGGGCTGGAGAAATGTTTCAGGACGAGAACTGCGCAAGCGCTATGAGAGATACGTGGAACTTGCCAACTTAGCTGCTAGGAGTAACGGTAAGTAAATGCCTCTGAAAACTAGCTTTGTGCGAAGGGGGCCCAGAACATTACGACCATGTAAACACTAAGAACCACGTTTTTCAAGGAAAACACGCAGGTTTCTTTCACCCCGTTACGAGTTCAAGTTCAAGTACCGGTAGTTTATTTATATAGTGCTTTTTACAATAGCACATTGTCACAAAGCAGCTTTACAGAGTTATAAGCAGTGTTATAACCACTAAGCCACCGTAAGTGTAAGTCGACTTTTATTAAAGCAAAGGAGCTGTTAGATGTTCAATAAACGACCTCGGAGATGCAGGTTGTTCCAAACCGATTTTAATGCAAGTTACTGAATAGACAATCAAGTGTACATGAAAAATCATCAATGGCGGGCAACCACGATTTGTCACGCTTGGGCGCGCTGTCCGTAAGTGGGCGGCGCAGCGTGGTGCGGTGTGGTAGTAGGAAGCGAGCCAGGCAACCAGGTTAGCAAACAAATAACAGTTTATTAACTGAAGGCAGCGGGAACGCCGCTGAAGGCACGGCGAGACGTGCCGGAAGCAAAACACCTATGCACAAAAACGAGAGAGCGGGAACGCCGCTGAAGGCACGGCGAAACGTGCCGAGAGTAAACTTAACCAAACCAACTAAAACAAACCAAACGCAGACACCCGACGTAACATCTCTGTATACGCAGATACATTAGCAAATGCCGGCCTGCTGGCTCATGGCACAAGCGTGCTTCAAATACCGCCAGCAGGCCACATGTGATCAGGTAGGACTCAATCCCAGTTTAAAGGGATGGGGCCCTACCTACGGAAGCCCTAGCCGGCCAAACCCGAAACACGGGCGACAGGGGGGAGTGGCCCAGCCCTCCCAACCTGACACGATTGATGAGAGAGCTCTGAATTCTCAAAGATGCTGCTTACATTTGGTCATTTGGTCATTTTATTGGACGCTTTTATCCAAAGCGACTTACAAGGTGAGCACAGGGTTAATCACAACATCCCTGGAGCAATGAGGGTTAAGGGTCTTGCTCAAGGACCCACACTGGTAACTTCAGTGGACCTGTATTTGAACCCCCAACCTTCAGATTGACAGCCCAACACTGAGCTACCGCTCCTTGCTGCTTGGGTATGTAACCCTTAGGTGGGCTGTCCTTCTTCTGTGTGGGTGAGTGTAACTGGACCTTCCAAATATGGTGGGATTTTCTGAGTCCCTAGTCCCAATAATACTTTTTAACAAATGTTACTTGCCCCCTAATTCTATATTTTCACAGGTCACCCTGCGACCAGACTTTCTGACTCCTTTTCACGCTCATTCGACAAGTGGTCATTCCTACAATTTACACACTCAACCCCCACCTGGTCATTCCCTCTGCCATTTAGCAGTTGTTTACATATCGTAAATTACAAAAATATCATAACAAAGGTAAAAGCATTCCAAAGTTGACCAAACCTTTTAAATAATACAATTCATGTCTTTTTACGTTCAATAAATTCCAACAGAACATACAAAAACAAAGGAACGGGACCGCGTAACTACACTTAATGCTGGTTTGCTGACAAACACAAAAAGCGGAAGTAAAAATAACAAAGGGCAGAACACGGTGAAAATAACCCATTACTAGAAACGGTTAATTAACCTAAAGAGAAAACAAATGAGGGATCATAAGTTTTCATTAATTCATTCATCATCTTCCACTTTATCCTCTATTAGGGTTGCGGTGGGGTTCCTCATGCCCATCCAGGGGAGAACATCTCGGGCGCTGAGCAGAAAAACCCAGGACAGGGCGCCAATCCATCGCTGGGCACACACTCACTCACTCAAACACACTCTATATGGGGCAATTTTTGAGAATTCAATTGACTTGATCCATGTTTTTGGACTGTGGGAGGAAACCGGAGAACCCGGAGAAAACCCACGCAGACACAGGGAGAACATGGAAACTCCACCCAGATGGGGATTCATACCCCTAGAATCCCTAGTGCTGAGAGGAGAACGTGCTAACCACTAAGCCACCGTGCCAGATCATAAGTTAATTAACCAAAATGCCGGGAACAAACAAAAAAGTTCAAGTTCAAGTAATTTATTTATATAGCGCTTTTTACAATAGTACATTGTCACGAAGCAGCTTTACAGAATGAAAAGCCTTTAAACCCCCAAAGAGCAAGATGAAGCGACAGTGGCAAGAAAAAACTCCCTGTTATGTTGTTATTCAAGGAAGAAACCTTGTGAGGACCAAGACTCAGTGGGGGACTCATCCTCCTTGAGCAGCCGGGCAGCAACAACAGTGTAGGACACTAATGTACAGATTGTGTGATGATCAAGTGACCCGTATTAACAATTGAAAACTATATAAGTCCATTGGGGCAGCACGGGGGCTTAGTGGTTAGCATGTTCTCCTCTCAGCTCTAGGGATTCCCGGTTCGAATCCCAATCTGAATGGAGTTTCCATGTTCTCTCCGTGTCCGCGTAGGTTTCCTCCGGGTTCTCCGGTTTCCTCCCACAGTCCAAAAACATGGATCAAGGTCAAATGAATTCTCCAAATTGCCCCATATAGAGTGTGTGTGTGTGTGAGTGAGTGTGTGCCCAGCGTTAGATTGGCGCCCTGTCCTGAGTGTATCTGTCCAGCACCCGAAACGTTCTCGCCTGGATGGGCATGGGGAACCCCACCGCGACCCTAGTAGAGGATAAAGCGGAGGATAATGGATGGCTGGATGGAGAAGTCCATTGAGGGAGTCCTGCAGGACTGCCAGTCCAATAAAAATCTTGGCTAAAGCTAATAAAAGACAGCAATTAATTAATAACCAGAGTTTAATTGACACAGTGCATCATGTGACTCCAGCATCACTGACTAGAGCAGCAGAACTAAAAGGGACAGATACTGGAGGGTACTTAGTTGAGAGGGCTCCCCTGAACGGCGTCATTTCAGTGCCACACCCTTCACTAATAATGAGCTGGGTGAAGAGTTGAAATTCCAGCACAGACTGATCCCAGATCACCAACCAAGCCTGAGACCTACACCTTTATCTACGGGGAATTAATAAATGCAAAATTAAATAAATGTGTTTTTAATGTACTTTTAAAATTTAATAGTGATTTTGAGGTGCTGAGTTAGCAGTCTCTGACTCTGTATCAATAGGTCACGCCGATAACGGGGCGTTCTGGCGCTCCTTGTATGAAACTCCATCTTTCGAGGAGGATTTGGAAGCCTTGTGGAAAGAGCTGCAGCCTCTCTACCTCAATCTTCACGCCTATGTCCGCAGAGGCCTGTTCAAAAAGTTCGGAAGTGAGCGTGTCAACCTCAACGGACCTATCCCGGCACATTTACTAGGTAAAGCAAAAAAAACGGTCAATGTCTACAATATTTACTTTGATAAAATCAGGGTCTGTAATAGGGTGACCAGATGTCCTGCTTTGTGCAGGACAGTCACGCAATTTCGTTACTTTTCAGGCGTCCTGCGAATTGTGACGTTGTCCCGCGTTGTTATTGAAAGTCAGGCTCCAGTTCTTAAGCGTGTTTTATAATCTGCCATTGGACGGATGTGTTGTCTGACATCGGGGGAGAGGCGGGCTATTTATATCTCAACCAATCGGGAACGCGGATGCATGTTAAGGGCGCACCCACCAACACAAGCAATGCAAATGAGGTCATATATATATATATATATATATTCATTCATTATCTCCCGCTTATCCTCTATTAGGGTCGCGGTGGGGTTCCCAATGCCCATCCAGGGAAGAACGTCTCAGGCGCTGGGCAGATAGACCCAGGACAGGGCGCCAATCCATCGCTGGGCACACACTCACTCACACAGACACACTCTATATGGGGCAATTTGGAGAATTCAATTAACTTGTTCCATGTTTTTGGACTGTGGGAGGAAACCGGAGAACCCGGAGGAAACCCACGCAGACACGGGGAGAACATGGAAACTCCACCCAGATGGGGATTCGAACAGGGAATCCCTAGTGCTGAGAGGAGAACATGCAAACCACTAAGCCACTATATATATATATATATATATATATATATATATATATATATATATATATATATATATATATGGCAGTGCATTGGTGTCCCACATTGTCCCACACAAACATAGTCTTTGTCCCACCTCTGGTGAATTGGAATCTGGTCACCATACTTTATGGTCATGGTGGTAATAAACCCTGCGAGCTGCTGAGACACATATTTTGGAATTTTGCATAAATTCAAGTTTATTCCATCTGCTCCTTGTGGCAACTCCAAAAGAATCGGTGGGATGTAATGTGCTGTCAAAGTAATTAAGCGTGACTGTGTGTGTGTGTGTGTGTGTGTGTGTGTGTGTGTACACCCATGGCTTTGATTCCTTTGTACATGAGAATTTATGAGAGTTTGCAGACACACATTGCTTTCACATGGATGATTATGGAACAGCTTGGAATTCTAAAGCGTGAAATTCACCTCGCTGTCAGCTCTCCAGATTACAGGCTCTGAGCCAGCAAAGTCCCCCAACCTCCTTTTCTTCTGCTGCAGGAAACATGTGGGCCCAGACATGGTCCGGGATCATGGATCTGGTGATGCCCTACCCCGCCGCCACTCAGGTGGATGTGACACAAGCGATGATAGACAAGGTACACACTGCTGCACAACATAACATGGGTGTGGTTGCTCAGTGCTTAGGAGGTTAGGGTATCAATCAAAAGGGCAGGTGTTCAGATCGATTGATGTCACCAATGTGGGTCTTTGAGCGAGGCCTTTAACCCTCATTGCTTCACTGGGAGGTACCAACTCTGTCATCAATCCATCAATTATCTTCCACTTTATCCTCTACTAGGGTCATGGGGGGGGGCACCAGTTTCAAGCGCTGGGCAGATACACCCAGGACAGGGCGCCAATCTATCACTTGACACAAACTCACTCACACAAACACACTCTATATGGGGCAATTTGGAGAATTCAACATGGACCTTGATCCATATTTTTGGACTGTGGGAGGAAACCGGAGAACCCGGAGGAAACCCACGCAGACACAGGGAGAACATGGAAACTCCACCCAGATGGGGATTCGAACCGGGAATCCCTAGTGCTGAGAGGCGAACGTGCTAACCACTAAGCCCCCGTGCCGCCCAGTATATTATCAGTTGCTTCATAATAGACAGGTTGCAGGTTTGGAGTTAGCGCCACCTGCTGACTACTCTAAAGCAGCATGATGTCAGTTTTGTTTCTTTTATCTCAGAAATGGGACGCAAAGCGCATGTTTGAAGAGTCCGACAACTTCTTCACATCTGTGGGCCTGACTCCCATGCCCCAGGAATTCTGGGACAAGTCCATGCTTGAGAAACCTGCAGACAGGGAGGTGGTGTGTCACGCTTCCGCCTGGGACTTCTACAACCGCAAGGATTTCAGGTATGCCACTGCAAACCAAAATAAACAACCAGAAGAACCATAGAACACACACAATAGAAGCCATAGATTGTTCTGATGAATTTATCTAATACTATATAGAAAAGCTGCAGAACTAAAGGCAGCACTTTTTGTGACACTGTCCTCTAGTGGAAGAATGCACTTAAGGCACCACAATTCTAGGACCCTAATGGTAAAAACTTATGCCACACAAATGACTTTTATTAAATTACTCATGGCTTAAAACTCATAGTCTAATTAATTATTATTACTTGATAGAATTACTTGCTTATTTTGTTCATTTATTATGAACTTAATGAATACCTGCATTTCCAAGTTGTATTCCTTCCTAAGGTTTAATTCATGAACCAGATGTAAGGCAAATATTGGAGACACAAGGAAGACTTATATACATACACACACACACACACACACACACACACACACACACACACACACACACACATATATATATATATATACATACGTGTGTGTGTGTGTGTGTGTGTGTGTGTGTGTGTGTGTGTATTCATTATCTTTAGCTTAATCCTCTACTAGGGCGGTTCCCTAGGGGTCCTCCCTCCTCTACGTTTTGGGCACAGAAACACTCAGGAAAGGGCGCCAATCCATCACTGGGCACACACTCACTCACACACCCACACAGACTATATAGGGGCAATTCAAAGCAGCCAATCTACCTTGATCCATGTTTTTGGACTGTGGGAGAAAACCAGAGAACCTGGAGGAAACCCACGTAGACACGTGGAGAACATGGAAACCCCACCAAGATAGGGATTAAAACCTGGATCTCCAGCAGTGAGAGGCGAACGTGCTAACTACTAAACTCCCGTGCTCCCTCAGACTTATGTATTAAATTTAAAACAAAACTAAAACTCACCCAAACCAAACCAAAACACACACAACTTTCTGCTCCACTTATTGCTTAGTTCCTCTTACTCTAAAGATGGATTTTGTAGTTCTCCATTTCCAGATTGTAGTCCATCTGTTTGTTCTGCAGTACATACTGTGTACGTCCCCTTTACTCTGTTCTAATGGTCAGAACCCCAATAGTAGCACCAAAGAGCAGGGGTTATTTGGTTGGTGCATTATTCCTATCCCAGCAGTGTCAGAAATGAAACTCCAGCAGCACTGCTGCACTAAAACCCCCTCACCACATCAGTGTCACTGCAGAACTGACAATAAACAATCCACCACCCAAATGATACCTGTTCTGTCAATAGAGAACAGAGAACCAACAGGGGACTAACAACAACAAGAACACAGATGTTTTACAGTCTGTAATTGGCTTACTATGACCTACCCCGGACTGTATATGTGTGTGTGTGTATATATATATATATATATATATATATATATATATATATATATATATATATATATATATATATAGTAGCCATATATAATTTTCATTCTTCATGGCACCCATTAAAAGTCTAGAACCTGTGTTATTGGTATTCTGTAGGATCAAGCAATGCACAGTGGTGAACATGGATGACCTGATCACAGTACATCATGAGATGGGTCACGTTCAGTACTTCCTTCAGTATAAAGACCAGCCGATCTCCTTCCGCGATGGAGCCAACCCAGGATTCCATGAAGCCATCGGAGACGTCCTAGCGCTGTCGGTGTCGACGCCCAAGCACCTGCACACTATTGGCCTGCTCGATAAGGTCGAAGACAACCACGGTGAGTCTGAATCTCTCAGTAAATACAGGATCTATACATCAAATACACACTAAGTACATCTATACGTCTAAGAAATGCATTATTCATAAGATCATGCCAGATGTTTGTGGACCAGGATTTGCATTCATAAGAGGTGAAGTCACTTACAGAAGAGATGTGATACAGTGTGGGCAACATGAAAGGGGTCAGTGGCAGGTCATCAGAGCTGAAGTGACCATTCAGATGTTTGGAAAATATTTCGGGAAAATATGGCTCTCTGTTTATATTAATTTCCAGGTTTCCATTAATGGTACATGATTTAAAATAATGTTGTACCACGTTCTCAAATTTTTTTTGCTGGTGAGCTGGAACAGTTTGGTTCAGAGCGTTTTCGTTTTTGTTGTTTGGCTCTTGCAAGAATGTGGCTGCAGCATCTTGGTTCAGTCGAGTTAGGATGCAGTATGATGCAGAGATGGTTCACTTCAGTGAACAGTTACACACATCATCTCCCTCCAATATGCTTCCCAATATTTTTTAAAAGAAGCTGTCGTATTGATACGAATGTAAAGCGGTCAGAGGTGTGCGTTGTTGAATTGTCATTAATGTCACAGCTGGACAAACAGATCAGCCAATCAGATTTAACTACACGTTTTTAGAAGAACATTTGTTTCAGGTGTACTGTATATCACAGGTGACCAGATTCCAATTCACCAGATGTGGAACCAAGACTATGTTTGTGTGGGACTGTGTGGGACAAAGTGGGACACCAATGCATCAAGATCATCTCTATTCTGCCCGTTTAGCAAATAGTAGAGTAAATAAAAATGCAAATAAAAACGTAATATATATATATATAGGGCGGCACGGTGGCTTAGTGGTTAGCACGTTCGCCTCTCAGCGCTAGGGATTCCCGGTTCGAATCCCCATCTGGGTGGAGTTTTCATGTTCTCCCCGTGTCCGCGTGGGTTTCCTCCGGGTTCTCCGGTTTCCTCCCACAGTCCAAAAACATGGATCAAATCAACTGAATTCTCCAAATTGCCCCCTATAGAGTGTGTTTGTGTAAATGAGTGTGTGCCCAGCGATGGATTGGCACCCTGTCCTGGGTGTATCTGCCCAGCACCCGAGACGTTCTCCCCTGGATGGGCATGGGGAACCCCACCGCGAACCTAATAGAGGATACAGTGGGAGATAATGGATGAATAAATATATATATATATATATATATATATATATATATATATATATATATATATATATATATATATATATATATAATATAAATAAGATATAACTTGTATATCTTATTTAAATGAACCTTTATTTGACAAAACACAGTAAGCATGGAGCTTTCATACTATTTCACAATGATTCTCAAATTAAAACACCCGACTGTGTACAATTAAACTGAACAGACAGTTCTTTAATGTGGTGTTTGGGGTCACTGTTGATAGGGCAACTACAGGAAAGCACATTAGAGTGTGTTTTTTAGCTGTATGGGTCGCGTTTACCTTTCTTTCCTCTATATCTCCTGCTGCATGCCGGTGCTGCTCTGACCTGATTTGGTCACCCTAATATCACATCAGCTCGAGGTCTATAACTTTCTAGTTTGTGTTAAAATATACAGAGATTTTTAACAAATGTTTCTCATTTTAAAAATATTTTTAAGAAACATAAATGTAACCCATCTATGAGAAATGCAGAGCTGCGGTTTACTTTGGTGTTACAGAGAGCACCATCAACTTCTTGATGAGCATTGCCCTGGATAAAATCGCCTTCTTGCCATTCGGCTACCTAATGGACCAGTGGAGGTGGAAGGTCTTTGATGGCAGAATCTCGAGTAATGAGTACAGCAAAGAGTGGTGGAACCTCAGGTGAATAATCACACAGAAAAGGCAAAGAGTTTATGATAAAACCCACAAAAAATAATCTGGTAACACTTTACCTTAACCCGGTATTCATAATGCATTATTTAAACATTTATAAAGCTTTATGAAGTATTCATAATGCTTTATGAAGTTTGTCATAAGCCTTGGTTAATGTCTGTAGATGTACATAACACACTCATAAAGTGTTATAAGAACATGCATTAAAGCTTTATGACACAAAGTGGCATAATGCATTATAAGTAATATATTTTAACTGTTCATCAACTTATTATAGAGACCAGCGACATAAAGCCTTATTACATTAGTGTTTAAGAGACGCGTTTTCCTGAAAATGACTTTATAAGTGCTCATAAATGCTTATAAGCTGTTTATAAAAGCTTATAAGCTCTCTTTACAGGCATAAAGTGTTGGCATTAATTACCTTTTTTAAAGCGACTGGATACATAGTAGTACATAAAGACTCATAAAAGCTTATAAATGCTCTTTAGGTTTTAAATAAAATGTAATTATCTTGTTTTAATTAAGAATGTGTAATGTAATGTAATGTGTTGATTTCGTTTTATTGGCCGATACAACATGCTGATGATTTAATCCTCACACAGGCTGAAGTACCAGGGTCTGTGTCCACCAGTGACCCGTACAGAGGACGACTTCGACCCAGGCGCCAAGTTCCACATTCCAGCCAATGTGCCCTATGTCAGGTAAAAAAAATCTTTTCTGGCCTTAGATGGTTTCGGGGACAAGGTGGTGTAGTGGTTGGCATGTTCGCCTCTCTGCTGGGGATATGAATCCCGATCTGGGTGGAGTGTACATGTTCTCCCCTTGTTAAAACTGTAGATTCGAGGTGAATTGGCTGCTCTAAATTGCACCATATAGTGTGTGTATATTTTAAGTTTTAAGTCATTTATTTATATAGTGCTTTTTACAATAATCTATTATCACAAAGCAGCTTTACAGAGTTATAAGCCTTTAAACCCCCAAAGAGCAAGCTCAAGCGGCAGTGGCAAGGAAAAACTCCCTGTTATGTTGTTATTTTAAGGAAAAAACCTTGTGAGGACCAAGACTCAGTGGGGGACTCATCCTCCTTGAGCGGCCGGGCAGCATCAACAGTGTAGGACACTAATGTTCAGATTGTGTGATGATCAGGTGACCTGTATTTAACAACATGGATGGATAAAGTGAGTGTATAATGAATATTAATTGGACTGGCGGTCCTGCAGGACGCCCCCTAATGGACTCACATATAGTTTTCCAGTTTTTAGTTTTTCCATTTGTTTAATATCTGTACATTAGTGTCCTACATTGTTGATGCTGCCCGGCTGCTCAAGGAGGATGAGTCCCCCACTGAGTCTTGGTCCTCACAAGGTTTCTTCCTTGAATAACAACATAACAGGGAGTTTTTTCTTGCCACTGTCGCTTCGTCTTGCTCTTTGGGGGTTTAAAGGCTTTTCATTCTGTAAAGCCGCTTTGTGACGATGTACTGTTGTAAAAAGCGCTATATAAATAAATTACTTGAACTTAACTTAAACTTCTCAGCATGGTGGTCTAGTGGTTAGAAAGCCCACCTTCCATCCCTGAGGATCCAGGTTTGAATTCCAGACTGGGTGGAGTTTCCACGTTCTCTCGTGTCCGCATGGGTTCTCTGGTTTCCTCCCACAGTCCAAAAACAAGGATTCAAGGGAAATTGAATGCTCTAAATTGCCCCATATATTGAATATTTGTTTGTATGTGTTTCTGAGTGCCCAAGTTCTCCCCTAGATGGGCCCTTTTTGCACAACTATAAACTGTACACCATAATTTGTAACCAAAGGTGGAGCAAAGATACAGTGGACACAAGTGGAATGTAAACAAACCTCAAAGTGAGTTGGCACCAATTAAAACGTACTCTGATTTTATGGTTGGAAATTGGCTGTGATTAAATCCGAGAGAAATAAGGGTAGGAAAAAAAAAATATATATATATATATATATATATACTGTGTATATTTATATTAGTAGATATATATATATGGCGGCACGGTGGCTTAGTGGTTAGCACGTTCGCCTCTCAGCGCTAGGGATTCCCGGTTCGAATCCCCATCTGGGTGGAGTTTCCATGTTCTCCCCGTGTCTGCGTGGGTTTCCTCCGGGTTCTCCGGTTTCCTCCCACAGTCCAAAAACATGGAACAAGTTAATTGAATTCTCAAAATTGCCCCCTATAGAGTGTGTCTGTGTGGATGGGTGTGTGCCCGGCGATGGGTTGGCGCCCTGTCCTGGGTGTATCTGCCCGGCGCCCGAGACGTTCTCCCCTGGATGGGCATGGGGAACCCCACCGCGACCCTAATAGAGGATAAGCGGAAGATAATGAATGAATGAATGAATGATATATATATATATATATAGGTGGCACGGTGGCTTAGTGGTTAGCACATTCGCCTCTCAGCGGTAGGGATTCCCGGTTCGAATCCTTATCTGGGTGGAGTTTCCATGTTCTCCCCGTGTCCGCGTGCCCCATATAGAGTTAATTGAGTTCTCCAAAATTGCCCCAAATAGAGTGTGTCTGTGTGAGTGAGTGTGTGCCCAGCGATGGATTGGCGCCCTGCCCTGGGTCTGCCCAGCGCCCGAGACGTTCTCCCCTGGATGGGCATGGGGAACCCCCCCGCGACCCTAATAGAGGATAAAGAGGATGAATGAATGAATAAATGGATTAATATATATATATATATATATTAGCAAAAGGGAAAATAACGGTTGCCCAGAGATAGATTGGTGTCCTGTCCTGGGTGTATCTGCCCAGCGCCCGAAACGTTCTCCTCTTGATGGGCATGGGGAACCCCCCCACCCCCACCCCCACGACCCTAATATAGGATAAAGTGGAGTATAATGGATGGATGGATGGAAAATAATGGTGCTCCACAGGATAAAGGATACAAGATGTTATTTATAACTCCAATGGGTTCCTGTTTTATCTTCTGATGTAAATGTATGTTCTGTGTGTTGTTTGCTTCGGCAGGTACTTTATAAGCTTTGTGATCCAGTTCCAGTTCCATAAAGCCCTGTGTGAAGCTGCCGGACAGACCGGACCTCTTCACAACTGCGACATCTATCAATCAAAAGAGGCGGGAAAACTGTTGGGGTCAGTCCATTGTAGTAGTGCACTACTGCTGTAGTTTTAAAAACATCGGCTCATACGTGCAGGGAAACCGGATGATTAGTGATGTGAGAAATATAACTGATCATTTATCTGTGAATGAGACTAAAAAACAACTAAAACAAAGAAAACAGATGGACTATAGTCTGTAATTGTAAAACTACAAAGTCCATCTGTATGGTAAGTGGAGGACATACAGAATGGAGCAAGAAGGGGGTGTGTCCAAACTTTTGACTGTTTCTGTATGTATTAGACTGTTATAGAATTACATTTTGGCTGTTTGTGTCTCTGTATACAGTGATGTGATGAAGCTGGGATTCAGTAAGCCGTGGCCCGAGGCGATGGCCATGATCACCGGTCAGCCAAAAATGTCAGTGCAGCCACTGATGGAGTATTTCCAGCCACTTATCACCTGGCTGGAGAACGAAAATAAGAAGAACGGGGACATCCTCGGGTGGCCTGACTACAGCTGGATTCCGACCACAAGTCAGTCTCAATGCTGATTTTATCTGATCATCAGTTTATAATCAACAGCCAGCTTGATTTGCAGCTCTGCCTTTCGTTTAGGTCAAAATAATGTTTTCAAAAACTTTTTTTTTCTACTAACAGCAAAATAAACAATAATCTAATACTAATACATGATTTTATTCTTAATCTTTAATAACATTAGGTCAGGAGTAATAAGGGTTACGATATTAATACTTCAGGTGGACTCAGGGTTTGAACCCACGTCCTTTAGAACAGTGGTTCTCAAACTTTTTAGACCAATTACCAACCATTATCAAACCAAAACTTTCAGGTTACACCTCCGCGTTTCATCACAGAATGACATATGGCGAACATCAAGTATTCAAGTATTTTATTTGTCATTCCACAATATAAAGTATTGTACAGTATAGTATATGTGGAACGAGACAGCATTCCCCAGGAACAAGGTGCTACACATAACAGCTACTACACAACCAACCATAAAGTAACAACAATATGTGGTCACAATAAATAGGATCACAATGGACGCAAGGATCACAATAAATACAGGACAATACACAGTACAGTAAACAATAAACACTCAAGTAATGGTATGAAGTAAACCCTGAGTTTGGTTATTGTAAACAGTTAACATTAAGTGGAGAGGTAACAGTCCTGGTGGCCTCCTAGTTATGTGAGAAAAAATGTCCTTGATTAAAAAAATTCTTAAAGAGTTTGTAATTGCGGCAGTTTTTTATAATGTGCAAAAGGTGCAAAGATGTGCAATTAAGGGAAAGTGTCTATTAAAGCAATAAAATATGAGAGCTTGTGCATTATTGTGAATAAATCTTAGGAAAGAGGTGTTGTTAGGCACGACATGTAGCGGAGTAGAGTTCCACATCTTTTCCTGTAATTTATTCACAATAATGCAGAACCTCAAGTGTCTTATTGCTTTTATAAACGGTTACAAACAATCTACACAAGGTTTGATTCATAAAAGCATTTATTGAAAGCAAATTCGTTCATAAACTGGACTAATCTAGTCCGGTTTTTAAAAAGAATGCTTGTCGCTGAGTAACAGGTTTCCGGTTCCTCTAACAATCAAAAACTGTCATCTAGTGGCCAAATTGCAGAGCGCAGTTTATGAAATACATAATTTATTGTATATTCATACCATTATCTAGCATACCACAGTTTGAGAACCACTGTTTCAGACAGGCCAACACCTTTAAGCTATCACACTCAGGCAACCAGCAGCAAAACTATTTTCTTCTAATTTTACTAACACTAAAATTGTTTGCTTTTGTTTACATTTTAAGTTTGTATATTTAATAAAAGGGACGGCACGGTGGTGTAGTGTTTAGCATGTTCGCCTCTCAGCGCTGGGAATCCAGATTGGAATCCCATTCTGGGTGGAGTTTGCATGTTCTCCCCGTGTCCATGTGGGTTTTTTTCCGGGTTCTCCGGTTTCCTCCCACAGTACAAAAACATAGAGTCAAGGCGAATTGACTGCTCTAAATTGCCCCATTTCATTTGTCTTTTTTATTATTTGCCTTTTTTTTTCTTTTACCAATTTAATAGCATTGTTGTAAACAAAACTGTTACAATCCCTCAAACATTTAAAGTGTTTACATTTTATCTTAAGAATAGTTAATAGTGACTTTTATTCAAAAAGTTTATTCAGCACTACAGTATTTACATTTGTATTTTGTAAATAAAAGCAAAAATGCAGAACATTCAGATACAATTAGCAGTTTGTGTTTTTTTTTTTTTTTTTTTTTTTTTTAAAGCTGAACAATATTTAATGTTATGTCAACCCGGTGGGTACATTAGAGATTCTAACTGTCCTAACTTATGTACTGTATATAATCAGTAATAATATATCCAAGGGCTAAACATGACTGAATGGGTAACACACATATTTAAAAAACATAAAT
>JAFMOD010000056.1:224906-242584 GCA_019802435.1 Corydoras maculifer | reverse complement strand
TTTTGGACTGTGGGCGGAAACCGGAGAACCCGGAGGAAACCCACGCGGACACGGGAAGAACATGGAAACTCCACCCAGATTGGGATCCGAACCGGGACTCCCTAGTGCTGAGAGGAGAACATGCTAACCACTAAGCCACCGTGCCGCTCCAACCCAGTAATAGATTGGCGTCCTGTCCTGGGTGTATCTGCCCAGCGCCTGAAACGTTCTCCCCTGGATGGGCATGGGGAACCCCCCTCCCCCATTAGACCCCCCCCAATAGACCCTAATAGAGCATAAAGTGGAAGATAATGGATGGATGGAAATACACGTGTCATTTGAAGCGGCTTAGTTTGGTGGCTTAGTGGTTAGCATGTTCTCCTATCAGCGCGAGGGATTACTGGTTTGAATCCCAATCTGGGTGGAGTTTCCATGTTCTCCCCGTGTGTGTCTATATGGGGCAATTTGGAGAATTCAATTGACCTTGATCCATGTTTCTGGACTGTGGGGGGAAACCAGAGAACCCAGAGGAAACCCACACAGAGTGTGTCTGAGTGAGTGAGTGCCCAGTGATGGATTGGGTGTATCTTCCCAGCGCCTGAAAAAGTTCTCCCCTGCGACCCCAGTAGAGGATAAAGCGCAAGCTAATGGATGGATGGACGTGTCATTTAGAGATTTTACATTTTGATAAGTCAGTGTATAAAAAACACCTAGCAAACTACTAATTTCATAGTATTTACCATCATAAGAGATTTATAGTAATTACAAGGGTTGATCAAAATGTAATACCTCACGTTTGTCCTCAGCAAGTGACAAAGTTGGAAATGATTTAATGGTTTTTTGGTACAAACGGAGAAAAATAATTATGATATTCTGAGGAACCAATGTGGAGCATTAGATTTCAAACCCTTGTATTCCAGTCATCTTTATCCTAATAGTGTAAAGATGTGCAACATTATACTTACCCACCTGTGTCCTGTAGCTGCTGCAGTCGTGGAGGAGAAGGATTCCACAGTTCATTTCTTGGGCTTAAGTGTGGACGAAGCTGCAGCAACAGCCGGCCAGTGGGTTCTCCTCGTGCTGGGACTAGTTCTCCTGCTCTCGACGGCATTCTTGGGCTATAAATACCGCAAATCCAGGCATCTACGAAGCAAATCCATCTCCCAAATGGAGCTTAAATAGAGGCTTAATGAAGTTTCAATCTGTAGGGTGAACTTGCTGTGTAGCTGTAATTTTCTCACTGAAACGGAAGCCGACACAAATCCAGCTGTTCTTGAATGTCTTGTATATTTATTAATGATTTTCAGGTGGATTTGTTGGACGATGCAACAAACGCCGAACGTTGTAATTTATTTGTAAAAATAAATAATACAATTAAAACTTTAAATGTTGAGTGAGTCTGCGATTGTTCATTTGTAAAGGATCAACTGTTTGCATTTTTTAGATTGATTTTATTGATTAAATGCCTTTATAGAATAAACTGATATAAACATTCAGCATGTCATCTGGAGTGGTTTCTTTACAGACATATTATTGCTGTAAAAAAAAACCTACGCCTCTCCGCGCTAGGGATCCAGGTTTGAATCCCGTTCTTGGTGGTTTCCATGTTCTCCCCGTGTCTGTGTGGGTTCTCTTGTTTCCTCCCACAGTCCAAAAACATGGATCCATGTTGAATTGGCTTCTATAAATTGCTCCAATGGCGGCACAGTGGCTTAGTGATTAGCATGTTCTTCTCTCAGCACTAGGGATTCCCGGTTTGAATCCCAATCTGGGTGGAGTTTCCATGTTCTCCCCGTGTCTGCGTGGGTTTTCTCCGGGTTCTCTGGTTTCCTCCCACAGTCCAAAAACATGGATCAAGTCAATTGAGTTCTCCAAATTGCCCCATATAGAGTGTGTTTGTGTAAGTGAGTGTGTGTTCAGTGATAGATTGGCGCCCTGTTGTGATTGTATCTGCCCAGCACCCGAAACGAAAGTGAAAGTGGATGGGCATGGGAAACCCCCCCACGACCCTAATATAGGATAAAGCGGAAGATAATGGATGGATTTTATTTCTACAGTACTTCAATTACCACTATTACCTTTGTTACTATCACTCTTACTACTATTACCGTATCGTTCACCACTGCTAAATAGTGGAACGATCTTCCCAACACTGTCCATAATGCTGAGACAATCAGCATTTTCAAGAAACAACTCGAAACACATCTCTTTCACAATCATTTGATTAAAAAACATGAATCAAGGTCAATTGAACTCTCCAAATTGCCCCATATAGAGTGTGTCTGTGAGTGTGTGCCCAGCGATAGATTGGTGTCCTGTCCTGGGTGTATCTGCCCAGCGCCCAAGACGTTCTCCCCTGTATGGGCATGGGAAACCCCCCCATGACCCTAATAGAGGATAAAGTGGAAGATGATGGATGGTTTAGACTAAAATTTAATACGTAAGCTAAAAGCAACAATCGATTCGTAAACATATGTTCATCTGGCGTTTTAGAGGATTATTTCACTTAATAGCCAATATCACCGAATTAACATCAATGCCAGTTGATCAGTTTAAAGGATTTCATTATTAAGTTTTGTGTAAATTAAGCAGATCATGAAATAATAAGCCATAATTCAGTAAACATAATCAAGTGCAGCTTGTACAAAAAAAGAGTTTAATACCAGTGAAGTAAAAAACTTATGTACGACAAGAACAAGTAACATCATCGTGAGTTATATTCTGTGGGTCAAATGATTTTTCTAGAGCAGTGGTTCTCAGACGTATTTTATAATCTGCGTTCTGTAATTTGGCCACTAAATGGCAGTATTTAATTATTAGAGAAACAGGAAATAATTGGCTGAGCTGTCACCAGCCGTAACGTTATTGACAATAACACACACCTCTGAGTGCTTCACATTCGTATCAATACGTGTTATACAATACATAATAACCCATGTATTTTATAAACTGCATTCTGTAATGTGGCCACAAGATGGCAGTATTCGATCATATGAGGAACAGGAAACAGTACTAAGCGATTCTTTTTAAAAACCGGACGAGATTACGTTGCGGAAGACCAGATTATTAACGATTTTGCTTTTAAACACATTTATCACTCAAACCTTTTTTTTTTTACTATAGTATAAAAAATCTTTTATTCTGTAATTTGGCCACTAGATGGCAGTATTTGATAATTTGAGGAACAGGAAACAGTACACGGCGATCAGGGTACTTTTTAAAAACCGGACTAGATCATTATTAACAATTTTGCTTTTAAATACCTTTATGACTTAAACCTTGTTGTTTATTATAACATATAGTTATGTATGTATTTTTATAAAAGCAATAAGGTGCTCGTGGCTCTACATTATTGTGAATTAATCAATCCTGTTGTATAAATTGTTCCTGACATATTTTATCAACTGCGTTCTATAATTTGGCCACTAGATGGCAGTATTTGAGAATTAGAGAAATGGGAAACAGTACACGGGGATCAGAGTTCTTTTTAAAAACCGGACTGGATTACGTTGCGGAAGACCAGATTATTAACGATTTTGCTTTTAAACACATTTATCACTCAAACGTTTTTTTTTTACTATAGTATATTGTGTATGTTACCATTTTATAAACATAATAAGGTGCGCGTGGCTCTACATTATTGTGAATAAATCATAACCAATGTATAAATGATTACCGACGTATTTTATAAACTGCGTTTTGTAATTTGGCCACAAGATGGCAGTATTTGATCGTCTGAGGAATCGGAGACAATACTCGGCGCTCAGAGTTGTTTCAAGATTATGACTAGATAACGTCACTGCAGTCTATTTTATTAACGTTTTTGCTTTCAATAAACGCATTTATGAATCAAACCTTGTTTTGTATTATAGTGTATTTGTAATTGTTTTTTTAAAAGCAATAAGGTTGTCGAGGTTCTGCATTATTGTGAATAAATCACGAGAAAGAGGTGGAACTGTACTCTGCTTCTAACCTAATACATTTTTCATGTGATTTATTTACAATAATTCACACCTTCTCATGTCTTATTGCTATAATATACACTCGCGCCTAATTGATATTTGCCATATGTCAAAAAACAGAGGTGGCACTTTGAAATTTTGGTTTGATGGTGGGGCGGGGGGGTTAGTTGCTCAGAAAAGTTTGAGAACCACTGCTTTACAGAATCCAATGTTTGAAAATAGAGCCGGTATGATAACATCACTTTGTAATTGCAGTTAAACCCTTGGTAGACCTTTAACATCCCACGGGGCATAAATTCATATACAGCATGAATAAACTCCAGTGTTTTGACTCTTGGTAGTCAAGCATAGAACGCATGATCTCAGTGAAAGAAGTAGTTCATTAATAGATGCAGTTGGATCTTCAGAGGGGGGGATTATTGAATTGTTCATGTTCTCTCAGGGTCCTCAGGTTCTTGTGTTCTTCCCACAGTACAAAAACATGGATTGTCAGTCCAAAACATGGCTACTCTAAATTGCAGTGTACTTGAGTGAGTGTGGGCCCAGCAATGGATTGGCACCCTGTCCTGGGTGTATCTACCCAGCACCCTAAATGTTCTTCCTGGAGAACCCAGCTTCTCACGACCCTAGTAGAGGATTAAAGGATAAAAATAATAATATCCAAGTTGGAGATGAGTTCCTGCCTCAAGTGAAGGAATGTAAGTATCTTGGGACCTTGTTCACGAGTGAGGGAAAGATGGAGTCGGAGGTTGATGAGCCAGAAGGCAAAGCTCTCAATTTAACGCTCAATCTACGTTCCCACCCTCAACTATGGCCACGAATTCTGGGTATTGATGAAAGAATGAGGTTGTGAATACAGCGGCTGAAATTAGTTTTCTCCACAGAGTGGCTTGGCTTTCCCTTAGAGGTAAAGGGTAAGGAGTTCAGACATTCAGAAGGGGCTCGGAGTACAGCCTCCTCGACGTGGAGAGGAGCCAGCTGAGGTGGTTTGGGCATCTGGTCCAGATGCTTCCTGGATGCCTTCCTGGAGTGGTGTTCTGGGAGAAGACCCAGGACAAGAGGGAGCGATTATGTCTTACGATTGGCCTGGGAACACCTCACTGTGTCTCCTGAGGAGCTGGAAGAGGTAGCTGTGCATAGGGTCGTCTGGGCTTCTTTGCTTAGGCTGCCGCTTCGTTACCCGGATAGGCGGCGGATAATGAAAGGATGGATAATTATATAATTATTATAATTATATAAGATACACAACACTGTTAAATCTCACATACAAAACACCCCTATGACATTTAATAAGCACGTCTTCATCATTAATTAGCTGAATCTCACACTGAAAACATGAAGCTTAAAAACTGCTAACACTTTCCACACTTACAACATATGTTATTACATACATAAATACAGCCTGAAAAGGTAAACAAACAGTATTATGAGCTAAATGCAGGATCTTTGTACGCCATTACGTACGCAAAAGTATGGTTCTACAGTGTGTGACATCAACTGTCCAACATGGAGGAGGAGGTCTAATGGTCTGGGGCTGTTTCAATAGATTCAACCCAAATGGTTCCCACAGCATTTTGCAGAACCCTCTGGATTGCACCTAGTTGCTCAGGGATTCATCCTACAACAACGAATGACCCGAAACCGAAGTCCAAGCTCCGCCAGAACCACCTCAGGAACAAAAGAACAAGACGGTAAGCTTGAAAACATGGAGTGGAACACAGTCTCCAGACTTCAAGCCCATAGAGCTGATTTGGGGAGAACAGGACAGAAGAGTGAACGCAAAATGGCCTACAAGTTCTGGAAGTTCTGCAACAGATTTGGAAGAACTTTCACTTTCTAAAGAATTTTTCCATTGTAGAGTGATAAGTAATAAGAACGGGCCATTTACATTGTGATATCTAGACAGGAGGCACGGTGGCTTAGTGGTTAGCACATTCACCTCTCAGCGCTGGAGATCCAGGATTCAATCCCAATCTGGGTGGAGTTTTCATGTTCTCCCCGTATCTGCATGAGATTCCTCTCCTCTCACAGTCACAGACAGTCATAGAACATGGATACTGAAATTGGCTGCTCTAAATTTCTACTAGTGTCTCTCCAGTGATGTATGGTAACTCTGTCCTGGGTCTATCTGCCCAGCGCCTGAAATGTTCCCCCTGGATGGTCAATGGGGAACACTCCCCATTGACCCTAGTAGAGAAATAAGCAAAAGATAATGGATGGATGAATGAATGATTACTACCCTCCTCCTGCATTTTATTAATAGACCTTCATCTTCATCCAACATTGCAGCTCAAGATGAACCGAGGAAACTCACCATGAAAACACCCAGATTGGGATTCGAACCTGGATCCCAGCGCTCAGAAGTGAACGTGCTAACCACTAAGCCACCGTGGTACGAAATCACGAAATCAGGGATATCAAAAATAGATTTGTACTTTAATTATTAAATTGGGTTTGTTTAAGGGCGGGGGCAGCACGGTGACTTAGTGGTTAGCATGTTCTCCTCTCCCGGTTCCCGATTCGAATCCCAATCAAGGTGGAGTTTCCATGTTCCTCTGGGTTCTCTGGTTTCCTTTCACAGTTCAAAAACATGGTTCAAGTCAATTGAATTCTCCAAATTGCCCCTTATAGATTGTGTCTGTGTGAGTGAGTGTGTGCCCAGCGATAGATTTGGCGTCCTGTCCTGGGTGTATCTGCCCAGCGCCTGAAATGTTCTCCCCTGGAAGGGCATGGGGAACCCCATCGCAACCCTAATAGAGGATAAAGCCGAAGATAATGGATGAAAGGGTTTGTTTACACATACAGTGTGAGATTAAGCTAATTATCCATGAAGACAAGTTTTACCCAAGACAAGTTCTCATCTCTGCCATCTTTTCCGGAGCCGACTGCATAACCGTACAGATTTCTTCTTCTGTGATGATGTCTGTTCGATAAAATCCCATTAATCAGGTTTAAAGCTCTAAACGAATGAGCGATCACGCATCTCATGACGAACACAAAACAATAACATTATGAATCAGTAACAAAGTATTGCACTGAGGAGACAGATTCACCGGCATTCAGGTCCTCATTGTGTATATACCTCCCAGGTCCAGTGTGCGGGGTCCATTTCATTTACAGTGAGCTAAAACAAGCCTCCATGCCGACCAGGGATTAACATGGCAGGTGGATGGATGCGTAGTGGATGAGTGGGTTGGGATTCAGTAGTAATATTCCTGCATTTCGGTCCAGTTCGTGACCCAAAGTTTGCGGGTGAGTTCGTGCTCGAAAGCCGCGCTCGACTTGTACCGTTCATCTTTGCGAATTTTCACGCCGTGGTACTTCGGCATCACCTTGTAGTAGACGGCCCTTTTAAAGAACCCACACTGCAGAGCGAAAAGAGAGAGAGAGAGAAAGAGAGAGAGAGAGATTAAAAACAAAAGCAGAGAATTACCAAAGCCTCATTCCATTGTTTAGAATGCTGTGATTCAGTGCTGGAACAAGCAGGACAGTTCATGCAGAGGAAATGCATTGTGTTATTCGGCAGGCTTTGATTAATAATTGCAATCATTGTGCACAAAAAGTCCATCCATCTGAAATGGCACTGGATTCCTCCCAAGCCTGCTTTATTGTTAAGCTCGAGTTTCTACTAAATCAGAATTTAATCTGAAGAGAAATAAGCAGCATCAATGAGGACTCGCGTCCTGTGGCTTTCTTACATTTACATTTGATCATTTATTGGACGCTTTTAGCCAAAGCGACTTACAAGGTGAGCACAGGGTTAATCACAACACCCCTGCAGCAATAAGGGTTAAGGGTCTTGCTCAAGGACCCACACTGGTAACTTCAGTGGACCTGGGATTTCAACCCCCAACCTTCAGATTGATAGCCCAACACCTTAACCACTGGGCTATCGCACCTTTCTCTCAGCATGCAGTGCAGTTCGGCTGCGAAAAGGAAAGCGGATTAAGAAGAGCGAGACCCCTTAGATCGAAAGCGAACAAGCATTTAAATTTATTCAAGACATCGAGCCTGAACCCAAAAGAGGGAGAAAAAGAGTTAAAAAGGGAAAGAGCGTGCAAATCAATTGGGTTTGCATTACCAAGTGGCACCAACAGAGGGCGCCAGGGGGCCAACAGTGGCCCCCGAACGGTCTCAGTAGTCCTCGGTCAATCTCTCTGTCTCGGATGGCTGAATCTTTATTGCGGCTTTTTGGGACTTGGCCTCATACATCTCCCTTCGACTGGCCCGCTTAAAGAAACCACACTGCGGGAAAGGCGGCACGGTCATTTAATGTTCTAGAAAACTCCAACTGGCAGGATTTCTATTGGCTATAACAGTTAACAATGGTGCAGAACTCCAAAAAACATTACTTGTAGAATCAGAATCGCCTTCATTATCATTATAATTTTCATTACAATAAAATTTGCCTGCAACTCCAAAGGTGCGAGTAAGAAACATGGACAAAAAAAAAACAATATAATCATTCATTCATTCATTATCTTCCGCTTATCCTCTATTAGGGTCGCGGTGGGGTTCCCCATGCCCATCCAGGGGAGAACGTCTCGGGCGCTGGGCAGATAGACCCAGGACAGGGCGCCAATCCATCGCTGGGCACACACTCACTCACACAGACACACTCTATATGGGGCAATTTGGAGAATTCAATTAATGTTCCATGTTTTTGGACTGTGGGAGGAAACCCACGCTGACACGGGGAGAACATGGAAACTCCACCCAGATGGGGATTCGAACCGGGAATCCCTAGCGCTGAGAGGCGAACGTGCTAACCACTAAGCCACCGTGCCGCCCACAATATAATAATACTATGTGTAAATAGATTTAAGTAAAATAGAATAAAATCAAATAAAATTTAAGGCGGGCTTAGTGGTTAGCACATCCGCCTCACAGCACTAGGGATTCCCGGTTCGAATCCCAATCTGGGTGGAGTTTCCATGTTCACCCCGTGTTTGTGTGGGTTTCCTCCGGGTTCTCCGGTTTCATCCCACAGTCCAAAAACATGGATCAAGTCAATTGAGTTCTTCAAATTGCCCCATATAGAGTGTGTTTGTGTGTGTGTCTGTGTGAGTGAGTGAGTGCCCAGTGATAGATTGATGCCCTGTCCTGGGTGTATCTACCCAACGCCCAAAACGTTCTCCTCTGGATGGGCATGGGGAACTCCCCCGCGACCCTAATAGAGAATAAAGCGGAAGATAATGGATGGATGGAAAATATAAGGCATAATATATACAAACAATATTAAATACCTGTATTGCACATTTTCACTAGAACATATTGCACTTGATATATTCATTCATTCATTCATTCATTCATTATCTCCCGCTTTATCGTCTATTAGGGTCGCGGGGGGGTTCCCCATGCCCAACCAGGGAAGAACATCTCAGAAGCTGGGCAGATAGACCCAGGACAGGGCGTCAATTCATCGCTGGGCACACACACACACATACACACTATATGGGGCAATTTAGAGAACTCAATTGACTTGATCCATGTTTTTGGACTGTGGGAGGAAACCGGAGAACCCGGAGGAAACCCACACGAACACGGGGAGAACATGGAAACTCCACCCAGATGGAGATTCGAACCTGGAATCCCTAGTGCTGAGAGGAGAACATGCTAAACACTAAGCCTCCGTGCCGCCGCACTTGATATATATTACACAAATTTATTTTGCACTTAGTGAACTGAAACTGTTTGGTTGCTTGTAAAGACACCGAAAACCCAAGTTAGTGCTTTAATATCTCTTGGCATAGTCATTTTTGGCAGGGGCTACAATTTATTGTTACACTGGGGCAGTTTTAGGCCTGTGGTTAAGGAACACTTGCGACCTAAAGGTCGCCGGTTCGATTCCCGGTTCCACCATGTACTACGGCTGAAATGCCTAACCCTAACCCTAAAGCCCTTCTGAAGCACTGTATACAGGGCTGCCCACCGCTCCGGGTACATGTGCTCACTTCACTCAGTGTGTGTGTGTGTGTATGTGTGTGTGAGTTTTATTGAGTGGGTGTGTGTGGGTCGGTGTGTACATACTGTAGGTAACATGGATCATTTTATTACTTTACGTGTACATTCTTATGTAGAGGGTTAAACCCTGTTGCTATGCTATTTTAATTTTCTAAGTGGAGATAAGGTACCGGGTGGCACGGTTGTTTAGTGGTTAGCATGTTCTCCTGTCAGCACTAGGGATTCCCAGTTCGCATCACAATCTGGGTAGAGTTTCCATGTTCTCCCCGTGTCCGAGGGTTCTCCGGTTTCCTCCCACAGTCCAAAAAGGGATCACTGTCAATTGAGTTCTCCAAATTGCCCCATATAGAGTGTGTCTGTGTGAGTGAGTGTGTGCCCAGTGATAGATTGGTGCATCTGCCCAGCTCCTGAAACCTTCTCCTATGGATGGGCATGGGGAACTCTAGTAGAGGATTAAGCGGAAGATGATGGATGTATTTGGTGCCACCTAGGGGCAAGTATGGTCCTCATAATTGAATGGACTGGAAAATGGGTTGTTGGTGCAACCATCGACATTTCACTTCTTTAATTCCATATTAAAGATTTGTTGATCCTTATGACCGAAACCATGACCTGAACACATAAAGCCTTTAAATACAGTACATGTATCTGTATACATGAGAAATCCCTAATATCCCTCATATTAAAACATTAATACAGCATAAATACAACAGCTGGCCAAAAGTATGTGCACACCTCCCTTAATTAATAGATACAGTAAGTAAAATTAAATCAGATCAAAAATTTAATTAACTCAAATAGTCTAATAAATAAAAATATATTTATATATATTTTATTTATATTTATATTATATTTATATATCAAAGTATATATGTCTAAGTGGCAGTTAAAAGCAGTTAAGTGGCAGTTAAGATAGCAGTTAAAAGGTGAACTCAATAAATGATTACAAATATGAATGTTTACTGTACCTTCCACAGGATGAGACTAATGATGCCTAACAACAGGATTCCTGCAACCCCGGCGATGATGTATATCCACAGAGGGACATTGTATGGGGTTTCCTCCCCTACAACAGGGTCGATGTTTACGTTAAACTGAAGGCAGCAGGAGGCAGAGGACAGAAAAAGCAAAAGGTTATACCTTCATAACACATAATTCATAACACAGGTTTTCTAATAAATCCACTTTCTCCTTTTTTTTCCTTACTCTCTCTATTCATTATCAAAACCCTGATTGGGTCTTGTCCCGTCTGCAAGGACTCGTTTATTTTGATAAATCACTTGAATAATAGACTTGAAATAACAAAGATCTTAGGTGGCATGGCGGCTTATAGTTTAACATGTTCTCCTCTCAGCGCTTGGGATTCCCGGTTCGAATCTCCATCTGGGTGGAGTTTCCATGTTCTCCCCGTGTCTGCGTGGGTTTCCTCCGGGTTCTCCGGTTTCCTCCCACAGTCCAAAAACATGGATCAAGTCAATTGAGTTCTCCAAATTGCCCCATATAGAGTGTGTTTGTGTGAGTGAGTGTGTGCCCAGCAATAGATTGGTGTCCTGTCCTGGGTCTATCTGCCCAGCGCCCGAAACGTTCTCCCCTGGATGGGCATGAGGAACCCCCCCGCGACCCTAGTAGAGGATAAAGTGGGAGATAATGGATGGATGGATGGATGGATGTTCTCCTCTCAGTGCTGGGGATCCAGGTTCAAATCCCAATCTGGATGGAGTTTGCATGTTCTCCCCATGTCACCATGGGTCAAAAAATATATTCAAGGCGCATTAAATTCAATTGCCCTATTTAGTTTGTGTCTGTGTGAGTGAGTGTGTGCCCTGTAATAGCTTGGCGCCCTGTCCTAGGTGTATCTGCCCAGCGCTAATAGAGGATTAAGTGGAAGATAATGGATGGATGGATTTGTGAATTGTTATTTTTGGTGTTTTTACATCTTAAAATGTTTTGAAATAATGGACTATACTGTCAGAGAGAACAGTGGTGAGGTGGTTAGTATGTTCTCCTCTCAGCACTGGGGATCCAGGTTTAAATCCTAATCTGGGGAGAGTTTCCATGTTCTCCCCGTGTCTGCCCGGTTTTCTCCTGGTTCTTCGATTTTCCATAGTTCAAAAACACAGATTCAAGGTGAATTGGCTGCTCTAAATTGGCTGCACACATTTTGCGTGTGTGTATAAGCATAAGTGTGTCCCCAGCAATGGATTGGCTCCCTATCCAGGGTGTACTGTATCTGCCCTTATAATGCTTTCCCCTTGATGGGCATGGGGAACTCAAACCCTAACCCCAGTAGAGGATTAGGCAGAAAATAATGAGATGAGGGACGGCACGGTGGCTTAGTGCTTGGCACATTCGCCTCTCAGCACTAGGGATTCCCGGTTCGAATCTCAATCGGGGTGGAGTTTCCATGTTCTCCCCGTGTCTGTGTGGGTTTCCTACAGGTTCTCCAGGTTCCTCCCTCAGTCCAAAGACATGCATTAAGGTCAATTGAATTCTCTTAATTGCCCCATATAAAGTGTGTTTGTGTGAGTGAGTGAGTGAGTGAGTGTGTGTCCAGTGATTGACTTGTGCCCTGTCCTGTGTGTATCTGAATAAATGAATAAATATAAGATCTTGGGGGAAATTAATAGAACTCTGGACAGAAATGAATGTTGTGACATTAAAGAAGTGTGTGATGATGATGCCACATGTAATCAAAGCTAAAGGCGTTCTTATGAAATATTAGAGTACGAGTGGGTTTGTTTTGTGGCCAGGCGGTGTGTATGTAACCTTGATTCCTCTCTGCTGTTAAATGATTCTGTATGTAATTACCATGCATCACTTCTTCAAACACATACAGGACAACTGTTTTATTTTATTATATCATTAATTCATTCATTATCTTCCGCTTTAGCCTCTATTAGGGTCGCGGTGGGGTTCCCCATGCCCATCCAGGGGAGAACGTTTCGGGCGCTGGGCAGATACACCCTGGACAGCGCGCCAATCTATCACTTGGCACACATTCACACACACAGACAAACTCTACATGGGGCAATTTGGAGAACTCAATTGACTTGCTCCATGTTTTTGGGCTGTGGGAGGAAACCGGAGAACCCGGAGGAAACCCACGTGGACACGGGGAGAACATGGAAACTCCACCCAGATGGGGATTCGAACCGGGAATCCCTAGTGCTGAGAGGTGAACGTGCTAACCACTAAGCCACCGTGCCGCCCATTTTATTATATATAAAAAAAAAATAAAGCTATTAATATAGTTTCTGAAGTCTTATGCAAAGCCACTGACCTCTTGGAAGTTACTGGTCATCTTGATGGTGGGTTTATCAGTCTCCAGCCTCAGCGTGGCAATTCCCTTCACCTTCACTCGGAACGCATTGGTGTAATCCTACAGTAAACAGATAAAAAAGCTCCATGGTGAGGGCCAGTGGTGTTTTTAGGGTTTAGAAACATTAGGGGCTTTAGCCCAGATGCCTTATTCCCCTCTCTGTCCTCTTTGAAAAAAAAAAAAAGTATTTAAATGACAAATAAAAATACTTTACAGTGAACCAGGCATATGAACCCACAACCTTTAGATTAACACCCTTCACCCCAACCACTAAGCTGCCAGAGGGTTCCACAGTGGCAGCAAGTTTGTACCGTAAGCACAAGTTTCAGGATTTTTGTTAAAGGTTTGGAATCATGGATCCATGAACCCAAAACCGGCTCCAGAAGAGTTACCTCCAGCAACGTGCTGTTCCACACACGGGCTCTGATGGTGATGTTGGCCGAGCTGGACATGTTGTTCAGAGGGCATGAGAAGGTCACACAGCGGGCTGTCTGCATTGAGCAATCCTGCACAAGCACAGTTTATTTGCACAGTAAATATTGTAGTACTAATGTATTATGTATTATATTTTATTAATCCATTTTAGTGTTAGGCGGCACGGTGACTTAGTGGTTAGCACGTTCGCCTCTCAGCGCTAGGTATTCCCGGTTCGAATCCCCATCTGGGTGGAGTTTCCATGTTCTCCCCGTGTCTGCGTGGGTTTCCTCCGGGTTCTCCGGTTTCCTCCCACAGTCCAAAAACATGGATCAAGTTAATTGAATTCTCCAAATTGCCCCATATAGAGTGTGTCTGTGTGAGTGAGTGTGTGCTCAGCGATGGATTGGCGCCCTGTCCTGGGTCTATCTGCCCAGCGCCCGAGACGTTCTCCCCTGGATGGGCATGGGGAACCCCACCGCGACCCTAATAGAGGATAAGTGGGAGATAATGAATGAATGAATTTAGTGTGACATTTACAAAACTTCTCTAATTAACCTTGAATGGAATGAGAAAATATATTATGGGATGGAATGTGTTGGGAGGATGTTATTTCACAAAGCAGGTGCATTGGAAGCGGGGTTGAGCAAGGTTCTGGGTCGAAGTGCCCCAAAACCTTTTCTTTCCGGATGCAAACAGGTTGTGAAGGGTTGGAAACCATATATGGTATAGATTCCTCTATCTGCGTTTTTTTTTTAGTATCGTTCTTCTTACATTATTATTGCACTGAACTGTATTAGCTATTTTGCTTTTTGTTGTTTTTCATATGAATACTGAAGCTGAGCAGTCGTGAGCTCAGAAGCTTGCAACAACCTCCATATTAGGTTGTTTTGTCTGGTTTCTCGATTTGCAAATCTTATATTCATTCATTCATTATCTTCCGCTTTATCCTATAGCTTGAAATTAAGATTTTACCATTCTGCTGCTACTGTGACTGTAAATAACACAAACTCAGGTCTATATTTTTACTACTACTGTACAAATCATATATTATTATTATTATTATTATTTATTACTTATATAAAATACATATATTTATATTTATTATTATTTATTACTTTATTATTATTATTATTACTATTATTAGAATTATTAATATTACTACTACTATTTATTATTGATATTGTTATTGCTATTATTACTATAGTTATAGTTGTTATTACTATGATTATTATTATTATCATTAGCATTAGTTACATCACACTGCATATATCCATTTTACTTTCTTGTTTTTATGTCCAAATGTTATAAATGTCTTTAACCGTGGGACAGCAAGGAACGCAATTTCGGCTTTGTATGTGTGGAACATCCAGGGGAGAACGTTTCGGGCGCTGGGCAGATACACCCAGGACAGGACACCAATGTATCGCTGGGCACACACTCCCACAGACACGCAAACATACACACACTATATGGGGCAATTTTTTTTTTTAAGAACTCATTTGACTTGATCCATGTTTTTGGACTGTGAGAGGAAACCGGAGAACCCGGAGGAAACCCACACAGACACGGGGAGAACATGGAAACTCCACCCAGATTGGGATTCGAACCAAGAATCTCTAGTGCTGAGAGGCGAACGTGCTGACCACTAAGGCACCGTGCCGCCCAATTTGCAAATCTTATTAAATATTTTTTTACTTCAACTGTTCCACTGTCATCTGATTATTTACCACCACAGATATAACTTCCCTTCGAGAGCAAGAAAATACAATACAGCGTCCTAAACCAGGTCTGACGTCACATTCACCATGTTTCTGTTTATACCTTTGTTTTTTGAATAGATTTAAACGTATGTACCAGCTGATAGGTCTCTTTGCGAGGGTTGAGGAGCCTCACAGCAGCTTCTGTATGAGGCACCCGGGTGTCCGAGTCTCTCCTATATCGCTTTGAACCACCGTCTGAAAGCTGATGCAGGGTAAAAAGTCATTACATGTGAAGTATTCGATATTTATCTTTATTTAGTCCCTCTTTTCAATATACTCACTGTTAAGTTGAGCCGATTGACAATGTTTTCCGGCGGAACACAGTGGGACTCGGACGTTCCTTCAGTCACGATCTCAGTGATGTACAGCAGCCATTTCTCATTCGCCACCTCGATCGGCCATTTAAAATCAGCCACCAGCGTTCCGATTACCCCCAAGGGATTTGCTTGTGCGCTGAAGTACTACGATATCATTGCAAACCCTCAACCAATTATCCCTCTGGTATTAGCTTTATAAATTAAAAATTCAAATAAAATTTTTTAAAATAGTACCTTAAATCTTAATTCTATTGAACTGCCCACGTCATTGGCACTTCTCATGGCCGACTCTCCCATCACTTTGCCACTAAAATAAGTGTTCACCTCTGTCACGGGCCTACGGGCAAAAGAAAAGAGAACCAACGTAGTACAGTGTAATGCGAGGATGACAACAATTTCATTGTTTTAGTGGGAAAAAAAAGGGTTAAGGACGCGGCCGCACGGTGGCTTAGTGGTTAGCATGTTCGTCTCTCAGCGCTAGGGATTCCAGGTTCGAATTCCTATCTGGGTGTAGTTTCCATGTTCTCCCCGTATCCGCATGGGTTTCCTCCGGGTTCTCCGGTTTCCTCCCACAGTCCAAAAACATGGATCAAGTCAATTGAGTTCTCTAAATTGCCCCATATAGAGTGTGTATGTGTGTGTTAGTGTGTACCCAGCGATAGATTGGCGCCCTGTCCTGGGTGTATCTGCCCAGCGCCCAAAACGTTCTCCCCAGGATGGGCACTTTTATTTATTAGGGTGGCATGGTGGGGTAGTGGTCTCAGTGCTGGGGATCCAGGTTCGAATCCTGATCTGGGTGTAGTTTCCATGTTCTCCCTGTGTCTGAGGAGTTCAAAATTCGCATAAATTTTGCAGTACGTCCATATTTGCCAATTTTTGAGCTACAAAGACGAACTTCACTGGAGTCGGAGATGACTGGAGCCAGACCATTCATTATCTTTCACATTATCCTCTACTAGGGTCGTTGGGGTTCCTCATTTCCATCCAGGGGAGAACATTTCGGGCACTGGACAGATACACCCAGGACAGGGGCCAATTTATAACTGGGCATTCCACAATCTACCTAATCTATTGAGCCCTGCTCTACAGGTATACTACTTCGACATATACATTAATATATATATTATATATATGTGTTAAACATGAACAATATAGCTGAATAGAAATAGGATGCCGTACATTTGAATACTGGCTTCAATTTTGTACTCCACATTCAGAATGACTGGAACAGGAACCAGATCACTCTGTTCACTCAACCTGAAGAGAACACACACAAAACACACATCTTATTATTATATTGTTTGAATAATGATGTTTCTTATTACAGTTTTTATATTATAACATACACATATACATGTATGTGAGGATGTTAGCACACTTACGTAGACAGTTGGAGTTGCAATTCAATCTGGTCTGTATAAAATGTGATAAAGGTCTCGAAAATAATCTGGAAGGAAATCTATGGAAGATAGAGAAAGCTTTAGAAGACAGTGAACATTGGCTATACAAAACAGATAAATAATCTGAAGTCATAAATTAATAAACTAATCTAATTTACTTACTGTGTTTACACAGAGGAATTTGTTCTCCACATATAATCTACTCGTGCAGTGATACACACATACACACACACTAAGTGCTTAAGGGCACTTCAGCCATAGTACTTGGAGGAACCGGGAATCGAACCGTTAGTTAGTTCCTTAACCACAATATAACATATATTATAATATTTAGTTATATTATATATATACAGTGGGTTGCAAAAGTATTCATACCCCTTGAACTTTTCCATATTTTGTCACATTACAACCACAAACATAAATATATTTCACTGGAATTTAATGTGAAAGACCAACACAAAGTGGTATACAATTGTGAAGTGGAATGAAAGTTATACATGAATCAACAATTTGTTTACAAATAAAAAACTGAAAAGTGCGATGTGCAAAATTATTCAGCC
>JAFMOD010000056.1:174396-224418 GCA_019802435.1 Corydoras maculifer | reverse complement strand
ATACACACAAGGGCGTTGTTAGACCTAGGCTTTCGGTGCTATAGCCCCAGTTGTTTTGTCATTAGCCCCAGATCAAATGAGAGCAGAGCCTCTCCTCCAGCCGCGGGACCGAACGATGGAGTCACCGTCAGCTGTTTGTGCTTCCAAACTCTGTGTGTGTGTGTGTGTATGTGTGTGTCTGTGAGGAGAAATATTTTTTACCAGTATTGGGAGTAAAGTTACCGTAATAACTGTATGTTGGCTGTAAAGAGCAGCTTCTCAGTTTTCAGAAACCGTCAGAATTTTTCTTAAGGCGCAAAATGTTGCAAAGTTACGGTATTTCAAAGCAAAAGCTTAAAACTGTCTCATCTGCGACCGACTCGATTTTTTCTGCTGAAGCTCAGGTTCGTTTATTCTAACATTTTTAGCCAAAAGCATCATTTATTAGAACTGAATGTGCTGTCCACTGCTGACAGACATAATTCATGTTATTTAATTTTATTAAATATAACCAATAAATGATCAAACAAAATCAATATAACAACAGTTTGGAAAATGGATAAATACCCTCATATGGTGCACTTTTTGAAGAGGACAGGCATCCACAATCCATTCACAGACGCTGGCGTAACTCGCCCGCCGCTGACTCGCGAGTTTTAGTAAACGTGTGTTCGCCGTCTATCATCCATCGCTCCCACGCCGCCCGCAACTTTACTTTAAACGCACTGTTTACACCAATGTCCAGCGGTTGGAGTTCTTTATTTAATCCTCCCAGAATGACGGCGAGCTCCAAATAAATTTTCTCCACTCTGCTTTTTCAGCAGGGACGGTGATGTGTGGAAAAAACCACCCGGTCGCACAACAATACTTTTATAGAATTTGAAACTCCGTACACGTATAAGGCGCATCGGATTATAAGGCGCACGTCCGATTTCTTGGAACATTTTAGGCTTTTAGATGCACCTTATAGTCAGGAAAATACGGTATATATATATATATATATATATATATATATATATATATATATATATATATATATATATGCTGTATATGTGCGTGTGTGCGTATGTATATATGAGCACACACACACACACACACACACGCGCACACGCACACGCACACACTTACTGTTGTTATGTAACATTGTTAGTCAATACCTCTGTGTTGCTCTTAAACGGGTTCCCAAGTTCACAGATCACAGTCTTATCGAGGCTGCACTGAATTTCCTAAAAGTAAAAAAAATTGAAAAAATGTAGGAAACAGATTGTGCAGAAATTAAACCCAGAAATATTAAAATCTGGTAAACAGCGCCTTCGTGTGGTCTGACCTTGGAGCGAAAGCCAGCATAGGTGAGTGCTGGGGGAAGAGTGATGTTGAGTAAGGCCTGGTGAGCGTCCTCTGCCTCTCTTACGCCATCAGGTTTATTAGTCACATTGACCACCATGGTGAGCTTCTTGATAGTTTGGACGCTGTATTCCATCACCTGCCTTTCACCCAGACTAAAGAACAAGACGTGAAGTGGCTTTGATTAGAATAACGGTAATTACAAAATTCATTCATTCATCTATTATCTTCCACTTTATCCTATATTAGGGTCGCGGTGGGGTTCCCCATGCCCATCCAGGGGAGAACGTCTCGGGCGCTGGGCAGATACACCCAGGACAGGGTGCCAATCTATTACTGGGCACACACTCACTCACACAGACACACTCTATATGGGGCAATTTGGAGAATTCAATTAACTTGATCCATGCTTTTGGACTGTGGGAGGAAACCGGAGAACCCGGAGGAAACCCAAGCAGACCTGGGGAGAACATGAAAACTCCACCCAGATGGGGATTCGAACCGGGAAGCCCCAGCACTGAGAGGCAAAAGTGCTAACCACTAAGCCACCGTGCCGCCTCAATTACAAAATTATAATATATATATATATATATATATATATATATATATATATATATATATATATATATATATATATTATATGATATATTAATAATTATTACACCAGGGGTGACACGTGGCTTAGTGGTTAGCACCTTTTCCTCTCAGCACTGGGAATTCAGGTTCAAATCCCAATCTGAGAGAAGGTTCCATGTTCTCCCCGTGTCTGTGTGGGTTTCCTCCGGGTTCTCTGGTTTCCTCCCACAGTCCAAAAACACGGATTCAAGGTAAACTGAATGTTCTAAATTGCCCCATATTGTGTGTGTGTATGTGTGAGTGAGTGTGTGCCCAGTGATAGATTGGCACCCTGTCCTGGGTGTATCTGCCTAGTGCCCAAAACGCTCAGCACTGAGAAGGTTCGAATCCCAATCTGAGTGAAGGTTCCATGTTCTTCCCGTGTCTGCGTGGGCTTCCTCTGGGTTCTCCGGTTTCCTCCCACAGTCCAAAAGCATAGATTTAAGGTAAATTTAATGTTCTATACTGCCTCTATGTAGTGTGTATGTGTGTGTGTGAGTGAGTGTTCGCCTAGTGATAGATTGGCGTCCTGTCCTGGGTGTATCTGACCAGCGCCTAAAACGTTCTCCTTGGATGGTCATAAGGGAACCCCCCCCGACCCTAGTAAATGATAAAGGGAAAGATAATGGATAAATATTTATATAAAAAATATAATGAAATAAATAAAAAGTAAACACTGCCTATATAAAAAAGATCAACACAAGCAGTTTGGATTCTGTTTGCTTACCTCTAGTGTGTTTAGAAGATGATTAGTGTCTCATACTCTGTTTAAAACATTCATGCCCTGCAAAATTTAGGCTGATTTCTCCTCAAATTTAATTCCAGTAATGAGGAAGGCCAAATTATAAACAAATAAATACTAGATATAGTTTAAATTGCGGGCCCTAAATCAATAATCTATAAAAATTGTATTTAATCTACTTTTAATTCTAATGTCTAATTACATTTACATTTATTCATTTAGCAGACGCTTTTATCCAAAGCGACTTACAAATGAGAACACCACAAGTCAGAAGCCATGGAGAAAACCAACTATATTGTAAATTCATCAAACCTGATTGTTATTTGATGCTGCGGCCCCTCCCCCACCCTTCTTTTTTTTCTACAACAGGTATTTGTTAAAGAGATGCGTCTACAGTAGTTTCTTAAATCTGTTTAGTGAATTTGCCTTACGGACAGAGTTGGGAAGAACATTCCACCATTTTGCAGTGGTGAACACCACAGAGTGAGAATTAGCTCCTCGGTGAGGTGGAACCACCAGGAGACAATCATCGCTGGAGCCAAGTGAACGAGTTGGAGTGTATTTTGAAAGATGATATTCTAATTTTTTGGAAAGTGTCCATATTTTTTTGACACAGATGTAACAAACAGACTTTAAAATAATACCTCACAAAATAATCAATATAAAAGCACTATATTTATAGATTAATAACCTTATGTGTAATACATCAGGACACTGGACTCACCTGGGGAAGGGTTTCAGTTCGCTGTCAAGAAACTGCGCCACCTTCACCTGCAGATTGCTGTTGCACAGGTTATCAGCACCACACTCTTTTTTAAAGTTGATCTAAAATAAAAAAGGAATATTTCTTGTTTCTCAATATAATATAATTTATAATATGGGTATTTCCAGTGCTTAAATCTGATTGGCTGAGCTGTTTTTCCGTCCATGACCTCTCAGCACTCGAGATCCAGCATCAAATCCCAATCTGGGTGGAGTTTTCATGTTTTCCCCGTGTCCACATGAGTTTCCTCCAGGTTATCCGGTTTCCTCCCACAGTTTCCTCCTTCCTCCTCTACTAAGGTCGTGTGTGTGTGTGTGTGGGGGGGGGGTTCCGCATTCGGGCGCTGGGTGGATACACCCAGGGCAGGGTGGGTAGATTCTTCCTGTTAAATTAGAATGAGTACCCCCTGTCTTGGTCCTCAAAAGGTTTCTTTCTTAAAATAACAACATAACAGGGGGGGGTACCCAGGACAGGGCACCAATCACTGGGCACACACACACAGACACACACACACACAAATACACCCCAAGTATTTTATAGTACTATTATATATGTAATATTATATATATATATATTTATATATATATATATATATATATATATATATATATTTTTTTTTTTTTTTTCATTCATCCATTATCTTCCGCTTTATTCTCTATTAGGGTCGCGGTGGGGTTCCCCATGCCCATCCAGGGAAGAACGTTTTGGGCGCTGGGCAGATAGACCCAGGACAAGGCGCCAATCCATCGCTGGGCACACACTCACTCACACAGACACACTCTATATGGGGCAATTTGGAGAATTCAATTGACTTGATCCATGTTTTTGGACTGTGGGAGGAAACCGGAGAACCCGGAGGAAACCCACGCAGACACGGGGAGAACATGGAAACTCCACCCAGAAGAAGATTCGAACCGGGAATCCCTAGCGCTGAGAGGCGAAATAATATATATATATTATTCTATATCAATAGAACAATTGATATATAAACAAATGATAATTATTAATTGCATAATTTTGTTTATACACGTACCTCAGTTCTTTCAATTTGATGTTCTTCACCACTGAGCACAGGAAAGTCATCCAGATCCTGCACCCCCTGCTGGGTGCCGTTTTTGGGCACAACCAGGGACACGTTCAAAACAAAGACAACTGAATCCAGTTTATTTGTTATCTGCTCCTGTAACGAAAAAGAGATTTTCATTAGAGCGCTTAAGTGTTTATATATTTACATTTGGAACCATATTCCAATGTAGTCTGTATCTGATCTACTAATATCTGATCATATCACCAAAACGTGACATCACCTGCAGATTCTCTCTGTACAACATGAGGAAGATCAGACTTTTCTTAACTGAACATGCTACTCAGCTGTTAGTTCATGTCCTCATCCTATCCCGGCTCCATTATTGTAATCCATTGCTTGCCGGTCTCCCAGCTTCCTCAAACAAGCCTTTACAACTGATTCAAAACACTGCAGTCTAACTTGTATTCAACCAGCCCAAGAGAACTCATGTCACTCCACTACTCCTCTCTCTCCATTGGCTCCCTGTAGCTGCTCGAATTCAGTACAAGTCACTCTGACCTACAAGACAATCTCTGGATCTGGCCCCTCTTACCTTCACTCCATCCATCCATCCATTATCTTCCACTTTATCCTCTATTAGGGTCACGGTAGGGTTCCCCATGTCCATCCAGGGGAGAAAGTTTCGGGCACCCAGGACAGGGCGCCAATCCAACGCTGGGCACACACTCACACAGACGCGCACACATACACACTCTATATGGGGCAATTTGGAGAACTCAATTGACCTTGATCCATGTTTTTAGACTGTGGATGGAAGCCGGAGAAACCGGAGAAAACCCACACGGACACGGGGAGAACATGGAAACTCCACCTAGATGGGGATTCGAACCGAGAATCCCTAGCGATGAGAGGCGAACGTGCTAACCACTAAGCCACTGTGCCGCCCGTACCTTCACTCTATATTTCCAAAATACACTCTGACTCGTTCACTACATTCTAGTGATGATTGTCGACTGGTGATTCAATCTCACCGTGGTGCTAATTCTCACTCCATTGCGTTCACCACTGCAAAACGGTGTACAGTTTTCCCATCACTGTACAGTATGTAAGGTAAGGTCACTAAAACAACTGAAAATGCATCTCTTTCACAAACACCTCATAAGGACAGGATAAACTTATCCTTACTTGTACTTTAAGTTTAAGCTCCCGGCAGTCTGGTATCTGCAGTGTGTCAGTCTCTGTGTTTTTGCCAGAAAGGAACAGCACTCTAGGGCTTCGCTGATTTCGGTCAGCATCTATGGTGTAATTCACAGCTGAGAAAAGAAAAACCCAAAATAAAACAAAATTTATCTTATTTGATCGTTATTTAAAACTCATCTCAATATCTTTATTAATCTCATACGCAAAATGTTTTGGGTGCTGGGCAGTTTCACCCAGGACAGGGTCCATCACTGTGCACGCACTCATTTACACACACACACACACACACACACACACACTATATAGGGGCAATTTGTATAGGGGAAATTTGAAGTGGCCAATTTAGCTTAAATCCATGTTTTTGGATTGTGGGAAGAAACTGGAAAACCCAGAGGAAATAAAAAAAAACACAGACACAGGGAGAGCATGGAAATCCACCCAAATCAGGATTCGAACCTGGATCCTCTGCACTGAAATGCAGATGTGCATATTATTACACCACCATGCTGCCCCCTGATTAATTAATTCATTATCTTCCACTTAATCCTTTACTGGGGGGGGGGGGTTGGTTTCTCATGCCCATCCATGGGCATTGGAAGATACACCCAGAACAGGGCACCAATCCATCACTGGACACTCTCAATCACTCACATACAGACTACATAGGGGCAATTTAGAAACAGTTTACCTTGATTCTGGGCTGTAAACCCGGAGAACATTAAAACTCCACCTAGATCGGGAATCAAACCTGGATCCCCAGCGCTAATGTGCTAACCACTACACCACCATGCTGCCCCCTCATTTAAAACCTTCCATTTTGACTTACTTGATTACTTACTTATCTTTTTCTTGAATTTGGAGTTCCCATTGCTCAGTGTAAACGCAAAGCAGAACTTTGCCGTCACACTGCAAACAGAAACATTAGTTTTGGCTTTTAACTTTTTCACAAGGCTGTAGCATGTATATGGACTTAAACGCTAGAGGTCGCTAAAAGATTTTCATACAAATATCCTATCAGTTTCATTGAAAGCCAAGTTCCTACCAGGCATCTTTGCACTGGCTTGGATCCACAATCTTTGGCTCCACGGTGAGTTCTTTTGACAGCATAATAACTGGACGGCTCCTAACCACGTCAGCAAGAAAGACATTTTACTCTACGCCACAAAAAAGTGTCAACACATAAGCTTTTTAAAAATAAAAGCATAAAAATCAAACCTAAGAAGTGCTACGCGATCATCGAGAGATCCGACTAAGATATCAGGATAACTGTTATTATCCATGTCCAGTCCACCGCTGAGAGAATAGCCGAAGGTATGAAATTTCAATGGCTCTCCTTTAATCACCTACAAAGAAAAAACATATCGATCCACGTTACTTTGATTTCTTAAACCAATAATGTTATTTTTATTTTGAAAACATAAATCCTTTACATCACCTGACTGGGCTTCAGTTGTATTCCCTGATTGCTTCCCATCCAAATATAAACTTTTCCAGAATCATAAAAAGGAGCTCCCACTGCAAAATCTAATGCGACATCAAACACACCTTCAGTTTCAGAACAATGCTCTAGGTGGCAGCACCTTCCCAGTTATTTCACTCCCTGTCCGCTGTGGTTTGAATCCTTAATTTGGAATTTACATATTCCATCCATGTACTCCACTTCATCCATTTATTCATTATCTTCCGCTTTGCCCTCTACTAGGGTCGTGGGAGGGGGGTTCCCCATGCCCATCCAGGAGAGAACGTTTCGGGCGCTGGGCAGATACACCCAGGACAGGACGCCAATCTATCACTGGGCACACACTTACTCACTCACACACACTCTATATTGGGCAATTTTTGAGAATTCAATTAACTTGATCCATGCTTTTGGACTGTGGGAGGAAACCGGAGAACCCGGAGGAAACCCACGCAGACACCTATCCAGGGGAGAACATTTCGGGCGCTGGGCAGATACACCCAGGACAGGGTGCCAATCCATTGCTGGGCACTCACTCACTTACTCACTCACACAGACACACTCTATATGGGGCAATTTGGAGAATTCAATTGACCTTGATACATGTTTTTGGACTGTGGGAGGAAACCAGAGAACCTGGAGGAAACACACATGGACCAGAACCCGGAATCCCTAGTGCTGAAAGGCAAACATGCTAATCACTAAGCCACCGTGCCGCCGGAATGGGGTGGCACAGTGGTTAGCACATTCGCTTTTAATTTCTGGAGAAATTGCATGTTCTCCTCATACCCGCATGGGTTTTCTTCAGGTTCTACGGTTTCCTCCCACAGTCCAGAAACGTGAATTGAATGTTCTAAATTGCTCCACATAGTGTGTTTGTGATACACACCATCTGGAGACACATAGAGTGTGCCCAGCAATGGACCTGTCCTGTGTGTATCTGCTCAGTGCTTAAGAAAGTTCTCTACTGGATGGGCATGTAAATCCCACCCCAAACCTAGTAGAGGATAAAGTAAAAAATAATGAATGAATGTATGAATAGATTATTTGTAAATACACAGTACCAGTGTAAAGTTTGGAGACACCTTCTTCTTGCTTCAGTGTCGATGTTCTCAGTTCCGCTTCATGTAAAGATGGACTTTGTAGTTCTCCAATTCCAGACTGTAGTCCATCTGTTTGTTCTACAGTACATACTGTGTACGTCCCCTTTACTCTGTTCTAATGGTCAGAACCCCAATAGTAGCACCACAGAGCAGGGGTTATTTGGTTGGTGCATTATTCTGGTTTTCCGGTTTCCTCCCACAGTCCAAAAACATGGATCAAGTCAATTGAATTCCCTAAATTGCCCCATATAGAGTGTGTGTGTGTGAGTGTGAGTGTGTGCCCAGCAATAGACTGGCGCCCTGTACTGGGTGTATCTGCCCAGCACCCGAGACGTTCTCCCCTGGATGGGCATGGGCAAGGCCCCCCCGACCCTAATAGAGGATAAAGCGGATAATGGATGGATAATGAATGGGATGGATAGTTTGTTATAATGTTCTATTGTTAAAATTCATTTTAAGTCAGTCCTGCTTACTTGTATGTTTTTCCTTGGGTGTTTTTTTTTTTATTAAATCATTTTTACACATTATTATAATGTTGTTTTAGACCCCTCACAGCAGGTTGTCACCCTGATTCATTTACAGAAACGTACCTTGAAAACCATCTTGATTAATGTCCCCTATAGCCGCCACAGCGAGTCCAAATGCAGAGCCACTGACACCCTTCAGTATCAGGTTGGCCTTCTGTTGAAAATTTCCGTTCTCATTCATGAAAACATATACGGCTCCTCCTTCGTCCTTGCTGCGGTCAAAGTAGAACGGTGCTCCAACGATCAGGTCGTTCCAGCTGAAGCCAGAAATCAGAATCAGAATTCATCTCAATGGAGAAATTGCCCCATTAACAGTGTTATAATACACAAAAAGAATAAAGGAGTAACGTACTAACAATAACAATAATACTAAAAAGCAGAAGATTAAAATGCAATGTAAGCAAAATAAGCAAAAAATATTATTATTGTTACAATGGTTTAGTGGTTAGCATGTTCTCCTCTCAGCACTAGGGATTCCCGGTTCGAATCCAAATCTGGGTGGAGTTTCCATGTTCCCCCCGTGTCCGCATGGGTTTCCTCCGGGTTCTCCGGTTTCCTCCCACAGTTTAAAAATCATGGATCAATGAAATTGAATTCTCCTAATTGCCCCATATAGAGTGTGTTTGTGTGAGTGCCCCCAGCGATAAATTGGTGCACTGTACTGGGTGTATCTGCCCGGGACCCAAAATGTTCTCTCCTGGATGGGTTTCCTCCAGGTTCGCTGGTTTCCTCCCAAAGTCCAAAAACGTGGATCAAGGTCAAGTGGATTCTCCAAATTGCCCCATATGGAGTGTGATTGTGTGTGTGTGTGTGTTTGTGTAAGTGTGTGCCCAGTGATAGATTGGTGCCCTGTCCCCTGGATGGGCATGGGGAACTCCCGTGACCCTAGTAGAGGATAAAGCGGAATATAATACATAAATAGATGGGGTATTATTGTTAATTAGAAACGACAATTCTGGTTCTCATAAAGGTGTTGCAGAAAAAAAAGAAAGATGGCTTACTTATCATTGTTGAGGTCCGTCACTGCTATACTGCTCCCGAAATAGGAGCCCACTTGCTCACCTGGGATTGTCATCACAGATACAAGTTTAAATTTCTCTTGGGCTGCAAGGGTCACCGAACCCTTGGACTCATCTCTGGGGGCCCCTGAGACTACTGTGTATTCATTAGCCTTCAACAACCTCTTCTCTTCTGTTATCGAGTAACCTGTAAAGAAGCATCACTCCGTTTATTTTTACTTATATTGGAAATATACAGCACTGTTCAACAAATTAAAGGTATTGTGAAAAGTGCAGGTAACAGAATAAGACGGAACAATCAGAATATTTTGAGAGAGAACTTATGGATTCCATGTTCTTATTTTTTTTAAATGCCTTTTTATGTTTTCATATTTTTATTTATGGAATTGTCTCCATGCTGTTATGCATGGTTTTGAATTGATTTTTAAGTGACAAGTTACAAAAAAAACAAAAAAAAATGAATTAATAAAAATAAAATTGATTGGCTGAGCTCTGACTGGCTGACACACACCCCTGACCACTTCTCATTCATATCAATGCTCCAGGTTCTTTCAAAAAATATTGACAGCGATGGAAAGGATATCTGGAACTGGCAACCGAAGTGCCACCAATTAGATTTCCACGAATTCCACCAATAAGATTTTAGCTGCATTTCAGCATTCACAAAAATATTTATTCATTCATTATCTCCAGCTTTATCCTCTATTAGGGTGGCGGTGGGGTTCCCCATGCCCATCCAGAGGAGAACGTTTCGGGTGCTGGGCAGATAGACCCAGGACAGTGCGCCAATCTATCGCTGGGCACACACTTACTCACACAAACACACTCTATATGGGGCCATTTGGAGAATTCACAAAAATATTAAGCCTTTTATTTATTTATTATCTTCCATTGAATTCTCTATTAGGGTCACGGGGGGGTTCCGCATGCCCATCCAGGGGAGAACATTTCGGGCGTGGGCAGAAACACCCAGGACAGGGTGGGCAGATGCTTCCAGGCCGCTCAAAAAGGATGAGTCCCCCACTGAGTCTTGGTCCTCCCAAGGTTTCTTCCAGGGAGTATTTTTCTTGCCACTGTTGCTTCTGCTTGCTCTTTGGGGCATCTACATAGGGCAATTTGGAGAACTCACAAAAATATTAATCCTTTTATTTATTTATTATCTTCCATTTAATTCTCTATTAGGGTCACGGGGGGGTTCCGCATGCCCATCCAGGGGAGAATGTTTTGGGTACTGGGCAGATACACCCAGGACAGGGTGCCAAGCCATTGCTGGGCACACACTCACTTACACAAACACACACTGTATGGGGCAATTTGGCAAATTCAATTGACCTTGATCCATGTTTTTGGACTACAAAACTGGAAAACCCAGAAGAAACCCAGGTGGACACGGGGAGAGCATGGAAACTCCACCCAGATTGGGATTCAAACCTGGATCCTCAGCACTGAGAGGCGAACAAGCTAACCACTAAGCCACCGTGTTGTCTCTCCCCCCCCCCCCCCCCGAAAAAAATATATAATTCTTAAGTCCTAAAAAAAGACAAAAGTCATACCCATGTAGATGTTACGCTTGTTTAAAGATCCAAAGGATTTATCCACAGAGTCCCAGGTTTCGATGGGGTGCCTCCATGTCACGTAGACATTACCTAGTTAAAGAAAAGCTGAGGAGTTAACCAGTTTACTTGGTCTGTGATTATCTGGTCTGTACGTTGTCTTAGCCATGCATGGATCTTAATTTGGATTTTTGCAGAACACACCCTGCCACTCATAGCTCCCGGAACAGCCAACGTAGACATCGTTGGCCGTCAAGCCTCCAGAAATGCCCATGCTGCACATGCCTTCTCCTTTCATTTCGGAGTTGGGGTCACACGTCTCGTACGCATGCGACTGCCACATGTCTTCGGCGTTATACGTCAGATCATTGCCTCGGACAAAACATTTGCCCACCATGCTCCTCTGGTCTTCCTCTGTTCCACCGATAGAGCGCAGTTTCACGTAGCGGTGGCCACATGCCTGTTAAGTCACAGAGAAGAATGAAGGGGCAACACACACACACACACACACACACACACACACACACACACACACAAATACAGCACTTTACAATGTCTAGGCTTAAAGCAATTATTTTGTTCATCTTGTAAATAAACTTAATTATTTTACAACAAAGCAATATCATTTAAAAAAAATTATGCATCCTCTATTTCCTCCTCTTATCATATAGATAGACTTTGTAGTTTTATAATTACAGACTGTAGTCCATCTGTGTTCTTGTTGTTGTTAGTCCCCTGTTGGTTCTCTGTTCTCTATTGACAGAACAGGTATCATTTGGGTGGTGGATTGTTATTGTCAGTTCTGCAGTGACACTGATGTGGTGAGGGAGTTTTAGTGCAGCAGTGCTGCTGGAGTTTCATTCCTCCACTTCAGTGACACTGCTGGGATAGGAATAATGCACCAACTAAATAATCCCTGTTAACATGTTCGCCTCTCAGCACTAGGGGTTCGAATCCCAATCTGGGTGGAGTTTCCATGTTCTCCCCGTGTCCGTATGGGTTTCCTCCGGGTTCTCCGGTTTCCTCCCACAGTCCAAAAAACATGGATCAAAGTCAATTGAGTTCTCCAAATTGTCCCATATAGAGTGTGTCTGTGTGAGTGAGTGAGTGAGTGTGTGTCCAGTGACAGTCCAAAAACATGGATCAAGGTCAACTGAATTTTAATCCATTCCAAATTGCCCCATATAAAGTGTGTGCCCAGAGATGGATTGGCACCCTGTTCTGGGTGTATCTGCCCATCGCCTGAGTCATTCTTTCCTAGATGGGCAAGAGGAACCGTCCCCCCCCCCCCCCGCGCAATTCTAGTAGAGGATAAATCAGAGGTAATGGATGGATGGAAATAACCCCTGCTCTGTGGTGCTACTATTGGGGTTCTGACCATTAGAACAGAGTAAAGAGGACGTACACAGTATGTACTGTAGAACACACAGATGGACTACAGTCTGGAATTGGAGAACTACAAAGTCCATCTTTACAGGAAGTGGAACTGAGAACATGGACAATAAACTTTTGAATAGCACTGTACATTAAAACAGGTTGTTAAATCTTTGCTTGTATTATCACCTGATGCATATTTAATTATTTAATTAATCGTATCCTAAATTGTTGGGGGGGGGGGGGGGGAGTCCTATGCTCATCCAGGAGAGAACAATTCTGGTGCTGGACAGATACACCCAGGACAGGGTACCAATCTATCTCCAGTTTCTCACATACTCACATTATATTTGCAATTTACAGCCAAATTACCTCGAATCCATGTTTTTTGGACTGTGGGAGGAAACCAGAGAACCTCGAAAAAATCCACATGGAGAGAACATGGAAACTCCACCAGGATCGGGATATTAGGGTCACGGGGGGGGTTTCTCCATGCCTATCCAGGGGAGAACGTTTTGGGCACTGGGCAGATACACCCAGGACAGGGCGCCAATCCATCGCTGGGCACACACTCACTTACACACACACACTCTATATGGGGCAATTTGGAGAATTCAATTAACTTGATCCATGTTTTTGGACTGTGGAGGAAACCGGAGAACCCGGAGGAAACCCACACGCGGACACGGGGAGAACATGGAAACTTTACCCAGATTGGGATTCAAACCGGGAATCCCTAGTGCTGAAAGGAGAACATGCTAACCACTAAACCACCGTGCCACCCTACCGTGTAACCATTTCCAATAATCATACACCATTAATCATTTTATGATATGATGATCTGTAGGCGTTGAAAGACTTGAATTCTTCGCAGTCTTCATGATGATTGACAGTTCACTCACCATGTTCAGTTGTATTGCACAAGCATTTATGGGAAAGTACCAGGATGCATTAAACTTCATGCTCAGTGGCTTGTATAAAGCTTTTGATGTCATTATAAAAACATTCTGATGATTTAGCGAAATCACTGGCACGAACTAGGTCATGTTTCCGCCCTCCAGCACAATAATGTGTGTCAAGGTCAAAGCAAAAAGGAAGGCATCCGTCAAATCATGGACTTTTACTCACCAGTACTCGTCCATTAGGTACCTCCCTCTGACTAGCTACGGTCACTCCAAGCCACATGCCCTCGATCATCTCTGAAGCATCCGCTACAAAAGAGCAGGAACCATGTTAACAAACAGTTCTAACAAATGCTAAAGGAGATCCAGTGTGAAAAGACAATGAAGACATTTTACATTTAGTCTTTTATCCAAAGCAACTTACAAATGGGGCGGCACGGTGGCTTAGTGGTTAGCATGTTCTCCTCTCAGCGCTAGGGATTTCTGGTTCGAATCCCCATCTGGGTGGAGTTTCCATGTTCTCCCCGTGTCTGCGTGGGTTTCCTCCGGGTTCTCCGGTTTCCTCCCACAGTCCAAAAACATGGATCAAGTCAATGGAGTTCTCCAAATTGCCCCATATTGAGTGTGTCTGTGTGAGTGAGTGTGTGCCCAGCGATAGATTGGCGCCCTGTCCTGGGTCTATCTGCTCAGCACCCGAAACGTTCTCCCCTGGATGGGCATGGGGAACCCCACCGCGACCCTTATATAGGATAAAGCGGAAGATAATGGATGAACGGACTTACAAATAAAAAGTCGGTAGCTAAGAAGAAACCAGCTACACTGTAATATTATCAAACCTGAGGATTATCCCATCTGGTTTGAAGTCTAAATTTCCCCCATTTTTTTAATCAAATGATTGCGGAAGAGATGTGTTTCGAGTTGTTTCTTGAAAATGCTTATTGTCTCAGCATTATGGACAGTGTTGGGAAGATCGTTCCACTATTTAGCAGTGGTGAACCATACGGTAATAGTAGTAAGAGTGATAGTAACAAAGGTAATAGTGGTAATTGAAGTACTGTAGAAATAATATCCATCCATTATCTTCCGCTTTATCCTATATTAGAGTCACAGGAGGGGGTTCCCCATGCCCATCCATGGGAGAACGTTTCGGGCGCTGGGCAGATACACCCAGGACAGGGCACCAATCTATCACTAAACACACACTCACTCACACAAACACACTCTATATGGGGCAATTTGGAGAACTCAATTGACTTGATCCATGTTTTTGGACTATGGGAGGAAACCGGAGAACCCGGAGGAAACCCACGCGGACACAGGGAGAACATGGAAACTCCACCCAAATGAGGATTCGAACCCGGAATCCCTAACGCTGAGAGGAGAACATGCTAATCACTTAGCCACGTGCCACCCAGTAGAAATAATTCATTCATTCATTCATTATCTTCCGCTTTATCCTCTATTAGGGTCGCGGTGGGGTTCCCCATGCCCATCCAGGGGAGAACATCTCGGGCGCTGGGCAGATAGACCACGGGGAGAACATGGAAACTCCACCCAGATGGGGATTCGAACCGGGAATCCCTAGCGCTGAGAGGAGAACGTGCTAACCACTAAGCCACCGTGCCGCCCAGTAGAAATAATAGTAGTAGTAAAATTAGTAGTATTGGTAGTAGAAATAGTAGTAGTGGTGGTAGCAATAAAAATAGTAGTAGTATTGTAGTGGTGGTGGTAATAGTAGTAGTAGCAGCAGTAATAGCAGAAGTGGCAGTAGTAAAAAAATAAAAATAAGTTAATAGGAAGCAGAGGTAAGAGTAGTAGTAAACTTAGTAGTGGTGGTAGTAATAAACATAGTAGCAGTAATAGTAGTAGTGGTGGTAGTAATAATGGTAGTAGAGGAGGTAGTAAAAGTAGTAGCAGTAGTGGTAGAAATAGTATTAGAAATGGTGGTGGTAGTAATAGTAGTACTAGTATACATAAAAGCACAACATACTTTAACTCACTTTAACTTTTAACTTATAAGTCCATTTCAGTTCATATCCGTTAATTAATTAATGCAATAATTGTACAGTTCTCCTATTTTTAAAATTTAGCGTAAATATATAGTTAATTTTTATTTAAACTTTATTTTTATCTTTATTCTATCTTTCTTATCTTCTTAAATTTAAACTTTATGTGGAGAAGTCAGGAAAGAATTTCACTGCTGGCTGTACAATGTATATCTACATATGTGACAAATAAACCTGATTCTGATAGTAGCAATAATAATAGTCGTGGTGGTAGTAACAGTAGTAGTAGTAGTGTTGGTGGTGATATTACTATGTATACTACTGTTATTACCATCAGCACCATCACTACTACTACCATTACTGCAACTACTACTATTATTATTATTAACAGTAGTGGTAATAATAGTAGTAGTGGTGGTGGTAATAACTGCAGTGTATTTAACCAAACTGTAAACATCCTTCAATCTGTTTATGGTGCAATGATAACAAAACAATGGGTTTGGTAAAAAGTGAAAAACAGTCGGCATGTTTGCTGTTAAAAAAAAAAAAAAAATCAAAGTGCGCCCCCACACACACACAATTAAGTTCAGTCATGTCTGAAAGTGCAATGTTTGCGTAAGTAATCAGCCAACTTAAAAGAACTAATGACATTTTGTCATTCAACTTAAACATTTAAAACGACTCAGCAAGGCACGTGCTGTCATCATTCCGCCAAAGGACCTGGAATATAGGTTAAGCTCGATTCGGGGTGGAGTTTCAGAAAAAAAATAGAAACGCCAACGCCCCGCACGACAGGGCGACACAATTATCAAAGGATCGGCAGGTATGGAACTTCAAACGAGAAAGCAGAAGTTAAACCGTCACGCCGTGCTAAAAGCACATTCCCAAAAGAGGTAATAAGTGCTCTTGAGTGAAACGAAATTGGGCCGATGACACACCCTTGGGCAAAATAACCTTTACATGTAGACGGTACAAGTTCAACAACTGCATATCAGGAAGGCCGGGTTTTTGTTTTAAGCTGCCTGTAAGGACTGAACTTGCGTCTCTGCGCGTGCCTTCGCCGCTGGCCATCTGTGATTACCCGAGTGGGGTGAGGGTTAAAAAAATGCAAAAAAAAAAAATGTCTTTTGAACATTATCCGCAGTGAGGCATTAAGACAGGTGCAGTTATGTTTAAGCTTGTTGAAAAATTTACAAAGCTTGAAAAATGTTCAGTCAGGCGTTCGAAAAACTATTTTTATCTACCCATCAACACAGAGCCCCCGTTCAGGAGCACAACAGTTTTATTATTATTATTCATTCATTCATTATCATTCGCTTTATCCTTTATTAAAGTCGCGGTGGGGTTCCCCATGCCCATCCAGGGGAGAACGTTTTGGGCGCTGGGCAGATACCCAGGACAGGACGCCAATCTATAGCTGGGCACACACTCACACACACAGACACGCACACAAACACACTCTACATGGGGCAATTTGGAGAACTCAATTGACTTGATCCATGTTTTTGGACTGTGGGAGGAAACCGGAGAACCCGGAGGAAACCCACGTGGACATGGGGAGAACATGGAAACTCCACCCAGGTAAGGATTCGAACCGGGAATCCCTAGTGCTGAGAGGCGAACATGCTAAACACTAAGCCACTGTGCTGCCTATTATTATTATTATTATTATTATAAAACAACATGCAAAGAATGAACGCTTTAAGTCAGTTTGATTTCAGGAGTGAAATAAAAAAAAGTTGAATTCCATTTTTATTTGATTTTTTTACTTTTATATAAATGTTTATACTCTACAGGCACAACACAGTGAATTTAAAACCACAAGCATATGGGCAAAAATATACAGACATCTGATACCTGAACTGAACGCTACAGCCCCTAACCACATGATAGAACCTGCACTTATACTACTTCTTTGGTCTATCGGTGCACCACCACGGAAATTCATTTCGCAACATCCATCCATTATCTCTCACTTCATCCTCTATTAGGGTCGTGCGGGGTCCATCCAGGGGAGAACGCTTCCGGCGCTGGGCAGATACACCCAGGACGGGACGCCAATCTATCGCTGGGCACACACACACTCACACAAACACACTCTATATGGGGCAATTTGGAGAATTCAAATGACATTGATCCATGTTTTTGGACTGTGGGAGGAAACCGGAGAACCCGGAGGAAACTCACGCAGACACAGGGAGAACATGGAAACTCCACCCAGATGGGGATTCGAACCGGGAATCCCTAGTGCTGAGAGGAGAACATGCTAACCACTAAGCCACTGTGCATTTCAGGTTTGATAATATTACAGTGTAGCTGGTTTCTTCTTAGCTACCGACTTTTTATTTGTAAGTCCGTTCATCCATTATCTTCCGCTTTATCCTATATAAGGGTCGCGGTGGGGTTCCCCATGCCCATCCAGGGGAGAACGTTTCAGGTGCTGAGCAGATATACCCAGGACAGGGCGCCAATCTATCGCTGGGCACACACCCACTCACACAGACACACTCAATATGGGGCAATTTGGAGAACTCCATTGACTTGATCCATGTTTTTGGACTGTGGGAGGAAACCGGAGAACCCAGAGGAAACTCACGCAGACACGGGGAGAACATGGAAACTCCACCCAGATAGGGATTCGAACCGGGAATCCATAGTGCTGAGAGGAGAACATGCTAACCACTAAGCCACTGTGCATTTAAAAAAATATTTATCTTTTAAAATTAAGGACATTAAACACTGAATATTTCATAAAATATTTATATTTACTCCTAGGCGCCGTATACGTGTGTGTGTGAGAGAGTGTGTGTCAGTGCAGGGATGGGTTTAATGTGGAGGACCAATTGGATCACTTTATTACTTTAACTTTCCTCTTAACACATTTCTGCAATTAAAACAGCGCAAACTAATTAACATATTGACTCCGATTAAACATCGTAAGGCAGATTATCACGACGCAGTGTATTTTTGGAAGATTTATTCATTCATTCATTCATTCATTATCCATTCATTCAGCTTTATCCTTTACTAGGATCGTGGTGGGTTCCCCATGCCCACCCATAAAAGAACGTTTCAGGCGCTGGGCAGATACACCCAGGACAGAGCGCCAATCTACCGCTGGGCACACACACTAACAGAGACCATCCATGTTTTTCGACTGTGGGAGGCCACAGAACATAAAGATTGGGAGAAAGACGTCCAGATTGGGATTCAAACCTGGAATCCCAAGCGCTGAAAGGTTAACGTGCTAACCACTAAGCCACTGTGCCACCTTGGTGAGATTTATCATTTTTAAAAAAAATAACATTTTTTTTCCCCATAGGAATGAATAGGTTTTTTAAAACTGCATTTTATAAAATACAACAAACATAATCAAACAGCCCGGACCCGGGGCCACAAGGCCCGTCATGCCAAGTGAAGGCCAGATTGCACTCACCGTTCTACATTACATTATGTTACATCATTTAGCAGACGCTTTTATACAAATTATCCCAACTTGGTTGAGGTCAGAGCACACAGTTCATACAGCAGTCTGAATGGAGCAATGAGGGTTAAGGGCCTTGCTCAAGGACCCGATTTAGTAATGTCAGCGGACCTGGGATTTGAACCTACAACCTTTTAATTAATAGCCCAACACCCTAACCACTGAGTTACCACAGCATTTCTTATTATCCTTTTATTTTCATTTTCTGCATTTCTATTGAAGGCCACTAGAGGGAACTCATGTTCAAGCACTCTTGTAGTTGCTATAGGAAATGCACATTGTTACATTCATTTATTCATTCATTATCTCCCACTTTATACTCTATTAGGGTCGCGGTGGGGGTCCCCATGCCCATCCAGGGAAGAACGTCTCGGGCGCTGGGCAGATAGACCCAGGACAGGGCGCCAATCCATCGCTGGGCACACACTCACTCACACAGACGCACTCTATAGTGGGAAATTTTGAGAATTCAATTAACTTGATCCATGTTTTTGGACTGTGGGAGGAAACTGGAGAACCTGGAGGAAACCCACGCAGACACGGGGAGAACATGGAAACTCCACCCAGATGGGGATTCAAACTGGGAATCCCTAGTGCTGAGAGGAGAACATGCTAAACACTAAGCCACATATAGAGTGTGTCTGTGTGAGTGAGTGTGTGCCCAGCGATGGAATGGCGCCCTGTCCTGGGTTTATATATATATATATATATAGAGAGAGAGAGAGAGAGAGAGAGAGAGAGAGAGAGAGAGAGAGAGAGAGAGAGAGAGAGATAATTTGTATATTTCACACTATATTTCTCCTAACCCTTATTCAAAATTAATAAAAAAAATTACAGTAAATGCTTGCAAAAGGCTGGTATCACAATACCTGTGATAATTATTTTTTAAATACCGAATGTCTCAACAGAGCTAGTGGTGAAAGACATGGCGTGGGAATTGGCACCGCGATGTGGTTCGTGCACCAGGCGGCAGCCATCACTAGCTCACTATGAATAATGCTGGGGTGTAACTTTGGAAAACAAGAGACCTATTACATCATACTGACAGAGGTATGAAAATTGGACATCTCTCATTTAAATGCATAATGCCCACTGCGTGCATGTGTTCGGGTTACCGTAAGGCCGTAACGTATAGAACTTCATTATTAACGTTAATTGGTTTGCTTGCTGAGTAGTTACTACAGTCACACTGTACATTTTTGACATGCCATAGAACAGAACTACTGTTCTGTGAAGTTACGAAGATTGCTGGGAGCTTCGACCTCATTGCTAGATGTGACATTTAGGCCAAATCAGCATAATTACACTTAACTAGATCATAAAGAGTCGAGATTATGTTTACGCCTTTTTACTTTTGACCTCGTTTTACTTTTTTAGGGAGGAAATAATTTTAAATTCTTTAATTAATATTTATTAATGTTTTCATGGTAATTAGGTTTTTAATATTTTAATCAGAATGTCACTATAAATTTGTCACGGTTGCTACGGTGGCTTAGTGGTTCGCACGTCTCTCAGCATTGGGTATCCAGGTTCGAATCCCGATCTGGGTGGAGTTCCAAGATTCAAGATTCAAGAAAATTTTATTATCATTAATATCACACGTGTTACATGAGATAGGGACGAAATTATGGGCCACGGACCCTGATTACCCTGTTATTTTTTCAATTTAAATTTAAATTTTGAAGAAGAAATGAGAATTACACATATCGCTATGTGAAATATAATATAGTATACAACTATGAATATATATAATATATATAATATACCACTACAAATATAAATAATATACAATACAGAATATTTAACTATAACTATAATATACTATAAATATATGTATATACAGTATATAAAAACAAATTTAAGAATATATATATATATATATATATATATATATATATATACACACACACACTATACGTATAAAATATATAAACTATATATAAAACGTAGTATGGAATAGAAAAGATATAACCCCTGTGTTATGGATTGGTACCTTGTCCAAAACATTCTCCCCTGGATGGACATGGGGAATATGGACGTTAAGTACCTGAAGAATACTTTTCATGAGGTCCCCTTTATGGGGCAATTTATATAGGGGCAAATTGGAGCAGTTAATTAACCTTGAATAAAATGTGTTTAGTCTGTGGAAACTGAAAAACCTATTAAAACAGAAAGAAAAACTTCCCCCATTGATGAGAGGTGGATGTGTCAACCACTATGCCACAATGTGGCGGGTGTTTTTTACCACCCCACCCCCCCAAACCTCACGATTGGGGTGGCACAGTGGTGTGGCGGTTAGCTTCTCCGCATCACAGCAAGGAGGACAACATAAGCTATATATAAAAAGTAGTATAGAATAAAATAGATATAACCCCCGTGTAGGCGGCACGGTGGCTTAGTGGTTAGCACGTTCGCCTCTCAGCGCTAGGGATTCCCGGTTCGAATCCCCATCTGGGTGGAGTTTCCATGTTCTCCCCGTGTCTGCGTGGGCTTCCTCCGGGTTCTCCGGTTTCCTCCCACAGTCCAAAAACATGGATCAAGTTAATTGAATTCTCAAAATTGCCCCGTTTAGAGTGTGTCTGTGTGAGTGAGTGTGTGCCCAGCGATGTATTGGCGCCCTGTCCTGGGTCTATCTGCCCAGCGCCCGAGATGTTCTCCCCTGGATGGGCATGGGGAACCCCACCGCGACCCTAATAGAGGATAAGCGGGAGATAATGAATGAATGGATAACCCCCGTGTAGGTTTCCTCCGGGTTCTCCGGTTTCCTCCCACAGTCCACAAACATTAACTTAGGGTGTATTGGGTGCTTAAAATTGCCCCTTTATAGTGTGAGTGAGTGTGTGCCCAGCAATGGATTGGTACCTTGTCTAAAACATTCATGGGGAACCCATGAATGTTAAGTACCTGAAGAATGCTTTTCATGAGGTCCCCTTTATGGGGCAATTTGTATAGGGGCAATTTAGAGCAGTTGCTTAACCTTGAATAAAATCTGTTTAGTCTGTGGAAACTGAAAAACCTATTAAAACAGAAAGAAAAACTTCCCCCAAATCAGTATTCAAACCTAGATCCCCATTGATGAGAGGTGGATGTGTCAACTACTATGCCACCATGTGGCGGGTGTTTTTTACCCCCCCCCCCACCTCACGATCGGGGTGGCACAGTGATGTGGCGGTTAGCTCCTCCGCATCAAAGCAATGAGAATGCCAGATTTAATTGCCGGTTGGGCGAACAAAGGTTCTCTCTGTGTGGAGTCTGCATGTCCTAACTGTACCTGAGTGAGTGTTCTCCCGGTACTCCGGTACTTCTGCCACATTCCAAAGACATGCTGATGGGTACACTGTAGACATTGAAAGGGTTCCGGGAGGCTACCAGCCAATCACGCGGTCTAAACTCAACCAACCCACCACATCATAGGTGACAAATTCCAAAATCAGACCCATCCAAAATCCAGACTGTTGAGAGTTTAAAAGTAGTTAAAAGTAAAAGTAGGCTTAGTGGTTGGCACGTTCACCTCTCAGCGGTAGGGATTCCCGGTTCGAATCCCAATCTAGCTGGGGATTCCATGTTCTCTCCATGTCCGCGTGGGTTTCCTCCGGTTTCAAGGTCAATTGAGTTCTCCAAATTGCCCCATATAGTGTGTGTCTATGTGAGTGAGTGTGTGCTCAGTGATGGATTGGCACCCTGTCCTGGGTTTATCTGCCCAGTGCCCGAAATGTTCTCCCCGAAATAGGCATGGAACCCCCCCATGAGAATTAAGTGGAAGATAATGGATGGAAGGGCAGCATGGTGGCTTAGTGGTTAGCATGTTCTCCTCTCAGCGCTAGGGATTCCCTAAAACTACTACTATTTTTATCACTACCACCACTACTACTATTTCTACTATCAATACTACTAATTTTACTACTACTATTATTTCTACTGGGCGGCACGTGGTTTAGTGGTTAACACGTTCTCCTCTCAGCGCTAGGGATTCCAGGTTCGAATCCCCATCTGGGTGGAGTTTCCATGTTCTCTCTGTGTCCGCGTGGGTTTCCTCCGGGTTCTCCGGATTCCTCCCACGGTCCAAATACATGGGGCAGGTCAATTTAGTTCTCCAAATTGCCCCATATAGAGTGTGTGTGTGTGAGTGAGTGTGTGCCCAGCGATGGATTGGCACCCTGTCCTGGGTCTATCTGCCCAGTGCCTGAGACGTTCTCCCTGAGACCCCCCCGCGACCCTAGTAGAGGATGAAGCGGAAGATAATGGATGGACACCAGGGGAGACATAGCCATAGCACGCGACGGGACACGACCATCACTCAAAGCAGTGTTTCAAACGGGAACATTGGGAACGGCTGGGTATTTAAACATATAGGTAAGTAACATGACGGGAAAACACTGCTGAACCGGATTAACCGGATTTACAAGGACAAAATAACTAATTACACAGACACACGCCGCTGCAACAAATCAATACTAACGACAAAAAAAGGTCCAATAGGGGGCGCTGATGAACCATCCCATGGGCCATCCCAAAGAGCCGGCAGTACCACCGGCGACCGATAGATGGCACTGATGTGACAATTATTATTAATGACCCGGCAATATGGTTTTATAGATCATGCTCATACTTTAAATGTGTATGATTTTGACCGGAACATTTTTAGGAAGAGCAGAAATATTTAAAGATGTTTAAATTGGCAGTTTATTTTTTCTAAAATGGCCCATGAGCAGTCAATTTTTTTTTTTACTTCTGTGGAAAAGCGGATTTTGTTACTTGATTTTTTTTAAGTTTATTTTTGTTGCAGCGTCTTTATAGTTGGAACTTTTATAAAATTGACCAGATATATATTTTTTCATAGACAGCAAAGTACTTAAAGTTATATACAGTTTAAGTTATTAAAGTTAAAGTTATATACAGTTTAAGAAAAAGGTATTTTGCAGTTAGAAATAAAAAACTAGGAAAATGTAAATAGAAATAGAAATCCATATATACATGATAAAATAAAAATTTATTGTGTATATATAAATTTCTATTTCTACTGAAATTTTCCAAGTTCTTAAAAATTTTAAATAGCGATAAAAATCTATACATACATGATAAAATTAGAATTTATCATATATATATATATATATATATATATATATATATATATATATATATATATATATACCCCCCCCCCCCCCCCCCCCCCCCCCCCCCCCCCCCCCCCCCCCCCCCCCCCCCCCCCCCCCCCCCCCCCCCCCCCCCCCCCCCCCCCCCCCCCCCCCCCGCTGCTGAGAATGTGAATTTCCCTATTGTGGGACAAATAAAGGTCTATCTTATCTTATCATTTTTTCAGAATAATATTCCTGTCTGTTTTTATATCCATTCATATTCAGAAACCATTTACATACTTTTAGTGTGTTCTATTAAGTTTTATCCTGTTCGGCCCACGACCTAAAGTGTGCTTTGACTTTTGGCCCCCGTGCAATTGGGTTTGACACCTGCATCATATGATATCAAATGCTAACAAACTACTCTGCATTACATTCATCACAGTATAGTTAAGATACATACAGCTTGAGCTATGTTAGTGTATGATTCAGAGTTTTTGCTTTAGTCATGTAGGAGATAATAGTGAGTGCTGTGCATTCCTTTAATTCAGTATTCATAAGAAGGCAGTAAACCCACTGACGTACCTTAAATGCTTTAAGGATGGGCTCCAATCCAGCCAATTATTTTTTTTAAACCAGTGATTCAATCATTCTGACAAAAGATTTACTTTGCACAGATTACACAAGTCAGTATTGAGTAATACAGTAATATAAACTGCTAAACAGAAAAAAAAAAAAAAAACTTGAGGCTTTTAATTGTTTTATCAAGCTGTCATCAGCAAGAAATCATTAACAAATACAGTTAAAATTATCAAGGTTAAAGTTAGTTTATCTATACAGCATTTTTACAACATGCTAATTAATTTGAGGCTAAAGTGTTCTGAACCCGAAACCACAAAGAATATGCCACAATGAGGTATTTGTTTTGTTTAAAAGGGGAAAAAAACCTGTAAGGGGCAAAGGCTCAGTGGGGGACTCACAGATTATATACACAGTACCGGTCAAACGTTTGGACACGCCCTCTTCTTGCTCCCCTTACCATATAGATGGACTTTTTAGTTGTAAAACCACAGACTGTAGTCCATCTGTTCTCTTGTTGTCAGTCCCCTGTTGGTTCTCTGTTCTCTATTGACAGAACAGGTATCATTTGGGTGGTGGATTGTTTATTGTCAGTTCTGCAGTGACACTGATGTGGTGAGGGGGTTTTAGTGCAGCAGTGCTGCTGGAGTTTCATTTCTCCACCTCAGTGACACTGCTGGGATAGGAATAATGCACCAACCAAATAACCCCTGCTCTGTGGTGCTACTATTGGGGTTCTGACCATTAGAACAGAATAAAGGGAACGTACACAGTATGTACTGTAGAACAAACAGATGGACTACAGTCTGGAATTGGAGAACTACAAAGTCCATCTTTACAGGAAGTGGAACTGAGAACATGGACAATAATTGTGGCAGAAAGGGGCTTCGGGATCCGAACCTGGATCCCCAGTGCTGAGAGGCAAACCTGCCACACTAATCTTAAACCATCTTGCTGTCTTTTACATAAGTAAATATAAAAATAGATCAGATAAACGTATATTTATTCATTATTTTCCACTTTATCCTCTATTAGGGGCGTGGGGGGGTTCCCAAGCCCAACCGGGGAGAACGTCTCGGGCGCTGGGCAGATACACCCAGGACAGGGGTACACTCACTCACACACATACAAACACACACTATGGGGGCAATTTGGAGAATTCAATTTATCTTGATCCATGATTTTGGACTGTGGGAAGGAAACCGGAGAACCCAGAGGAAACCCACGTGGACATGGCGAGAACATGGAAACTCCACCCAGATTGGGATTCAAACGGGGAATCCCCAGCACTAAGGGGAACATGCTAACCACTAAGCCACCGTGCCACTCCACTTCAATATTGCCTCATTAAAATAATTAATATAGTATTAAACTCATAACGGTCACCCTGCTGTTTAATTACTTGTAGAGGTGGAAGGTTCCGTATTCCTGAAACTGCTCTAGCGCCGGTCACACACATCTGCATTTCACTCTCTTTGTTGCAGGTTCTTTGTTTTGTTGTCCTGTGTGCAGTCTACGTTTTGTTCCGTCCAGTTTTTTTTTAATTATTTTATTTGTCCTGGTTATTGTCCTCTTCCTCATACTGTAATACTAATACTTCCTCTATGAGGTTCCCCTGTCTCATGTGTACTGTTACCGATCTAGTATCGTCTGCTCCTTGTAAAGTTATTTCAGTTTAGGTTTAGTCCATTTCTTGATTTTTTTTTTTTTTTTTCTTTCTGAATCTACTCACTGATGGAACTTTGCTCGGTCTAAACTTGCTGTGACTAGTGGTGCGTATCTCTCAGTGTCTGGCGATTCGATTCCATATCCAATTTTTGAGGTCACGATTCGATTCAAAATTGATTTTTTCAGTTTCAATGGTCTTTAAATTTTGTTTAATTGATGTGATTGACGCGGCACGGTGGCTTAGTGGTTAGCATGTTCGCCTCTCATCGCTAGGGATTCCCGGTTCGAATCCCCATCTGGGTGGAGTTTTCATGTTCTCCCCGTGTCTGTGTGGGTTTCCTCCAGGTTCTCTGGTTTCCTCCCACAGTCCAAAAACACGGATCAAGTCAATTGAGTTTTCCAAATTGCCCCATATAGAGTGTGTCTGTGTGAGTGAGTGTGTGCCCAGCGATGGATTGGCACCCTGTCCTGGGTCTATCTGCCCAGCGTTCGAGATGTTCCCCCCTGGATGGGCATGGGAAACCCCACCGCGACCCTAATAGAGGATAAAGCGGGGGATAATGAATGAATGAATGATGTGATTGACAAGATGAAACGACGATGTAAACAAATAGAACATTTATTTTAAACAATACCTGTATCAAATCTTTTTGCATCATTTTATATTTATTTTTTAAAAATCGGATTGCGCTAAATTAAAATGAGCAGTATTAGTTTAGCTGAGCTGCCTGGCTTTTTCGTATATTAAAAACATCCATCAATGAACAAATAATTCAAAAAATAATAATACCAAAGTTTACCATAGTACATTAGCCTTTAATCAAAACTAAAATACAGACTTTACAGTCAGAGTGCATTTAGATTTTAAACATTAACATTAAAAAATGAAATACATACTTCAGTCTTTTTAACTTTATTGCAACAACATTTTAAAACTTAACTTTAAATATTAAATATATTTTTCAATTTTTCAACTTCTTTTATCTCAGAGTGATGTCGCGAATGTCATTTTACACTCGTTGTAAACAGTTGTGCTCATGTCAAGCTCTCTCTCTCTCTCTTCCTGGCTTTCAAAGCCAAACACCAGCTTTTAACGCCGACGGGGGGCGGGAGGGGGTCGAATCCCGCTCCCCACTGCTCCATGCTAGCGAACTACAACCAGAAGGTGCCAATCCATCGCTGGGCACACACTCACTCACACAAACACACTCTACATGTGGAAATTTGGAGAATTCAATTGACTTGATCCATGTTTTTGGATCAAGTCAATTGATGTCAACTATGGGAGGAAACCGGAGAAGCTCCGGGAAACCCACACGGACACGGGGAGAACATGGAAACTCCACCCAGATTGGGATTCGAACCTGAAATCCCTAGTGCTGAGAGGCGGACGTGCTAACCACTAAGTCCCAATTATAATAATAATACTTAAAAAAAAAAAAAAAAAAACTTCAGACTCTGAATTGTCTTACTTTTGGTTAAGAGGTTCATTCTGGTGCAGTCTGCTTTTTCAGCGGTGATGGGACATGAATAAACTGCTCCAGTCTCATTCACATTGAGGTTCTCCAGGGCTTTGTCTTTAGGGGCTCCGACCAGAAGTCTGCAAAATTCCAAACACACAGCATTTCATCAGGTTAACAAATGGTATAGATACATCCATCCATCATCTTCCGCTTAAGCCTCTACCAGGGTCACGGACGGGTTCCGTAGACCATCCAGGGACGAATGTCTCAGGCAGAAGCAGGACAGGGCGCCCATCTATCGCTGGGCATAGACTCACTCACACAGACACGATATGGGGCAATTCAGAGCATTCGATTTATCTTGAATACATGTTTTTGGACTGTAGGAGAAAACCGGAGCACCCGGAGGAAACCCATGCGGACACGGGGAGAACATGGAAACTCTACCCAGATCGGGATTCGAACCTAATCTAAGCGATCAGGCCACACCAATGCAGGACATACATTTTTTTACATAAATAAATAAAGTTCGGGCGGCACGGTGGCTTAGTGGTTGGCATCTTCTCCTCTCAGCATTAGGGATTTCCAGTTCGAATCCCCATCTGGGTGGAGTTTCCCTGTTCTCCCCGTGTCTGCGTGGGTTTCCTCCGGGTTCTCTGGTTTACTCCCACAGTCCAAAAACATGGATCAAGTCAATTGAATTCTCAAAAATTGCCCCATATAGAGTGTGTCTGTGTGAGTGAGTGTGTGCCCAGCGATGGATTGGCGCCCTGTCCTGGGTCTATCTGCCCAGCGCCTGAGATGTTCTTACCTGGATGAGCATGGGGAACCCCCCCGCGACACTAATAGAGGATAAAGCGGGAGATAATGAATAAATGAATAAATAAAGTTCAGATTAATAGAAACAGCGAGCCGAATCCTAATAAGCACTAAACCTTTTTTTGTGGTGTTTTTTTATAGTTTGGCCACTAGATGGCAGTTTTTGATTTTTGGAAACCTGGAACTGGAAACCCGTTACTCCACAATGAGCGTTCACTTTAAAAACTAGACTAGACTAGATTATGTTGCGAATGACTGGTTTATTAACAATTTTGCTTTCAGTAAACGTATTTATTAATTAAACTTTGTTTTTTTTTATTATAGTGTCTTTGCAATTACTTTATAAAAGTAATACGGCACTCGAGGTTCTGCATTATTGTGAAAAAAAAAAAAATCACAGGGAAGTGGAACTGTACTCCACTTCATGTCAGGCCTAATAACACCTCATTCCTGTGATTTATTTACAATAATACATAACCTCTCATACGTTATTGCCTTAATAAACCATTATCCATCCATCCATCATCTTCCGCTTTATCCTATATTAGGGTCGCAGGGGTGGTTTCCCATGCCCATGGGAGAACGTTTCGGGCACTGGGCAGATACTTCCAGGACAGGACGCCAATCTATCGCTGGGCACAAACTCACTCACCCAGACACACTCTATATGGGGCAATTTTGAAGAACTCAATTGACTTGATCCAATTTTTTGTACTGTGGGAGGAAACCCACGCGGACACGGGGAGAACAAACTCCACCCAGAATGGGATTCGAACCGGAAACTGCACTGAGAGAACATGCTAACCACTAACATGTGCTATTAATTCTGATTAATTTATTTTTGGGTCCTCAATGTTTACATTTAACACCTACTAACCGGGCGGCACGGTGGCTTGGTGGTTAGCACGTTTGCCTCTCAGCACTAGGGATTCCCGGTTCGAATCCCCATCTGGGTGGAGTTTCTATGTTCTCCCCGTGACCGCGTGGGTTTCCTCCGGGTTCTCCGGTTTCCTCCCACAGTCCAAAAACATGGATCAAGTCAATTGAATTGAAAAGTGCCCCATATAGAGTGTGTCTGTGTGAGTGAGTGTGTCCCCAGCGATGGATTGGCGCCCTGTCCTGGGTCTATCTGCCCAGCGCCCGAGACGTTCTCCCCTGGATGGGCATGGGGAACCCCCCCGCGACCCTAATAGAGGATAAAGCGGGAGATAATGGATGAACCTACTAACCGTAACACTTACCTTTCAAAACAGACAGAGGGCACCAAAGCACGCCTGACACATCAGTGGAATGAGGGAGGAGGAAGAACCCAAATATAGGTTTTGCTATTTCTTGGCAGCTTATACTTTTTACAAACGTTTTTTTCCACCAACATTAAAAAGTTCTGATATCAAACGTAATGAGTGCACAACCCCCCCGAGAACTAATCAGAACCAAAGCGGTGCCCTGAGTCTGCAGAATTCTGCCTCTTATCTGGGAGAACGTGAATGATGTCATGACAGCCTCGCTGTGTTTCAGTGCCCCCTGGGGAGGTGCAATCTTCACCAGGAGTCAGGAGACAAAGAACACGCCATGCAGCCTGGATGAGTCGGGACTCGCAAATTTGTAAACGCCAACCGCAAGATTTACTGATAAAGACACGACTAACTCTCAGAGTCAGAGGAGTTGTCCAAGTTTCCCGGGGAGGTAATAAATTTCTGGATCAAATTCTCCAGCGAGAAACATTTTAGAGTGCGCTCTCAGGAGGCAGGGCACACGGGGCCCCCTGGTGATGCCGAAGCCAAACCATTGAATTCAGCAACATTCAAAAATGTAGATTCAAATGTGTCTTGGATTCTCACAAAAGCATTTTGAGATCTGCCGTTTATTTTAGGTTCTTGTGAGAATGCTGCGAGTGTGCACAAGCTCCTGCCTTACAAATCCATCCTTCTTTTTGAGACATCTGAGGTCCTTCGACATTTACAGGACGATGCTCAGGATCTGCTACGAGTCTGTGGTGATGACGGCTATCTTTATATACTGTACCACCCACTGCATCAAACACTGTACCACCCAGTGCACCACACTACCATCCACTGCACCTCCCAGTGTACCACCCCCCCCCCCCCCCCCCCCCCCCCCCCCCCCCCCCCCCCCCCCCCCCCCCCCCCCCCCCCCCCCCCCCCCCCCCCCCCCCCCCCCCCCCCCCCCCCCCCCCACCCACTGCACCACCCACTGCACCAAACACTGTACCACCCAGTGCACCACATTACCATCCACTGCACCGCCCAGTGTGCCACATACTGTACCACCCAATGCACTACACGCTGTTCCACCCATTTTATCACCCACTGCACCAAGCACTGCACCACTCACTGCACTTCCCACTGTAGCACCCACTACCATCCCCCACTGTACCACCCAGTGCACCACATTACCATCCACTGCACCACCCACTGTATCACCCACTGCACCACTCACTACACTTACCACTGTAGCACCCATTACCACCCACTACTCCAAACACTGTACCACCCACTGCACCACACACTGTGCCACCCACCACGCCACACACTGCACCACTCACCATGCCACACTCGGTACTACCCACACTCTGAATTGCCCTTATGTTTGACGAGTGTGTGGTACAAATTTAGACTTATTCCAACCAAATGCACCACATTTCGACCTGCGGCCATCAAACTGTATAATCAGTCTGTTTAACCCTTCACTCAATAATACTACTTTAATGTGCAATACCATAATTACAACTAATTATGAGTTGAATGTGTATTATTATATTATACTATATTAATATAATATAAACTTATATTTAATTTTAAATGTATGTATTACCTTAACTTTTTTTTTATCCCAATCTGGGTGGAGTTTCCATGTTCTCCCCGTGTCCATGAGGGTTTCCTCTCGATTCTCCGTTTTTTTCCAACAGTTCAAAAACATGAATTTAAGGTTAACTGAATGCTCTTAATTGCCCCATATAGTGTGTGTAGTAGTCAGTGTGCCCAACAATAGATTGACACTCTGTCCTGGGTGTATCTAGACCCCCCCACCCCCGTTAACACTAGTAGAGAATTAAGCGGAGGATAATAAATAAATGAATGAGTTATGTACAGCACTTTGTTTTTAAAGTGTTCTATGAATAAAATATGGTATCTACGCTAATTTGTTTTATTTAGTTTTTTTTTTTATTTTGGTGATGGGCACCTTTTTTTTTGTTTTTTTTTGGTTGAGCACCTGCCCCTAAAACTGTATTTGCACATGCACGTGCAGGTACCACTTGGATGTTAGTACAACTGTTTTTAATCACAGCACCAGTAAGTAAGTGCACAAACACATTAAAGAGCACTTTGTGCCAGACGGGAACCGAACCAGGATTAAAAAAAACGGAAGTCAGTCGTTTGCAGAGATAAAACTGACCTCTTCTTGCACACCATTAGTCAATAATATCTAATCTGCTTTCCAGCCCTGCTACTGCTCCCCTATTTACACATTTCAAAGAGTGGAAAGTTTATCAGCCTCATCCGAGCATCCAGGGTGTTTACAGCGGTGAACTGAGACTTAAAAACGATTAACCTCATGAATAATCAATAAGCCTGATGTTGAGGGAGAAGTCGAACCTGAGAAAAAAAGTTCTCATGGGGATTCTTCCTAAAATCCCAGAACTTCTCATCATCTTCCAATTAAGCCTATACTAGGAAGAGTGGGTGGGTGTGGGGGGATGGGGGGTTTGTTTCAGGCGCTGGGCGGATACACCCAAGACAGGGTGTCAAAACATCGTTGGGCACACACTCACTCATAGAGGCACATTCATTAAACAGGGGCAATTTATCCATTTATTCATTATCCTCCACTAAACCAGTGATTCTCAATTATTTTCTGTTAACCCCCCCCCCCCCACACACACACACACACACACTCACCTCACCCCCCTTACATGACAAAATGGGATGAAGTATTTTTACACACCCACTGTAGTATGATTTGTCTATAAATTTGTTATAAGTACACAACGTATCCTTATTAACAATAAAGAAAGAAATATAGATTAACTTAGAACAGAGAATAATTTTTGAACTGACTGGCATTTGAAACTGAATAATGAAATGAAATAAAATCAATAAATGATAATAAATTCAAATTGATCAGCAACATTAATTCAGGACAATTTATTAACACTTTAACCTACTAAACTAAAATGAATGAATGAACAATTTGTGCAGTTTTTTTTTTTTGAGGAAGACAGAACTGATGTCTCCAACGCACCCGTTTTGCAGCACGGTTTTTCTGAAGCAGCTTTCATAAAGCGGGGTGGTTGCTGGCTCTACGAATCACGTTTATGATTAAAAACTCAAGAGGTTATCGGCCTGATCGGGGTGTAATGTCTTTAAGTGACGCCTTCATTTATTTGGCTTCACGCTGTCTGCTGCCAACATTTTAAGACACAGAAGACACACCGGTCTTTCTTCATCTCCCACCTTCATTACAGTGAAGTTACAGTTACAGTGAAGCCAGGCGCTACATAAGCTTCGACATTTAGTTTTCAGTTGACTTTTGTGGGTCTCATTGTCTTCGTCTCTCTCCGCCTTTCTCTCCGCCGTCTCTGTTAAATATTTCTCCATGTTGTCTCTTGAGGGTTTGTTCAGTACACTTAATATCACATGCTCTGTGATATCTTGTTATGCCTCCCCCCCCAACACCGCACTGCGCCAAACCCTCTACTAGGATCGCCTGGGGGTGGAAGGGATTCCACATGCCCAGCCGGGGGAAAATGTTTCAGGCGCTGGGCAGATACACCCATGACAGGGCGCCAGTCCATCGCTGGGCACACTTGATCACACAGACACACTCTATATAGGGATAACTTATTCATCGATTGATTATCATTATCTTTAAATTCATTCTCTACTACTGTAGGGTGGCCTGGGGGGTGGCAGGGCTTCCCCATGCCCAGCCAGGGGAAAAGGTTTTGGGCGCTGGGCAGATACACCCAGGACAGGGCGCCAATCCATCGCTGGGCACACACTCATCAACACAGACAGACATTATATAGGGGCAATTTATCCATCCAACCATTATCTTCCACTCTTTCCTATACTACGTTAACGGGGGGGGGCATTTTAGGCACTGGGCAGATACACCCACGACAAGGCACCAACCCATCACTGGGCACACACTCACTCACTCACACAACCTATGTAGGGGCAATTTATCCATTGATAAATTATTTTATACTTAATTCTATACTGGGTGGCAGGTGGCTTGGATGGAGTTGGTAGGAGATCCCCATGCCCACTCAGGGGAGGAGGTTTTGGGCAGGGGTTCCCCATGCAAAGCCAGGGTGCCCACCCTCTCACACAAACACACACTATTTAGGGGCAATTTATATAGAGCAGCCAATTAGATCCATAAGGAAACCGGAGAACCTGGAAAACCCCCGGATATGTGGGGAACATGGAACCTCCACCCAGATTGGGATTCAAACCTGACCCCCCAGAGACGAAAATGTTCCCAACTACACTGTTATCCTGCCCTCCAGACCTGAGTTTAATAAATTACAGTCAATTTTGCTGAAGTCACGTCTATATTTTGACCTAAGTATTAATATTTTCACAAAAGTGCTTCATCTACATATTTCATGTAAGGCTTTTGATGGAGGTCATTGTTGGAAATTGAGCAGATGTCTTCTAAATGCCGGTCTGGGTCCCAGACAGTCTGCGTGAGATTATACCCCTGACCCAACATCAGCTTAAGACAACAGCCCCTTTGTTACCTCTTTAAGCATCATATTTAAAGGCTGGGATACTGTACCTACATTCCACCTCACTGTTATGTGTACAAGGCACAAAGACGGCTGGAGGAGGAGGAGGAGGAGGATGGGGGAGGATGGGGGAGTGCGTAATGCTGTTCTGTTTTTAAGCCAGCATGGAGCCTCTGGTTCCAGGTGTTGTGTACTCTTTTGTGGTGTAGTCACTCTTTATCTTCCGATCGAGGTGTCCTGCCGAGACATGCACTAGAATCTTAGCCCTGTGTGTAGACGGCTTCCACATGTGGGGCGCCCTGCACCTCCTTCTAAGCCCCCTGCTGATAAGCTTACATGGAAAATAGATACAATCTTAAAATAAAATTAAAATTAAAAACGTTTTTTAAATCATAATTTTAATCAGGGCGGCAGGGTGGCTTAGTGGTTAGCATGTTCTCCTCTCAGCACTAGGGATTCCCGGTTCGAATCCCCATCTGGGTGGAGTTTCCATGTCCTCGCCGTGTACGCGTGGGTTTCCTCAGGGTTCTCCGGTTTCCTCCCACAGTCCAAAAACATGGATCAAGTCAATTGAGTTCTTCGAATTGCCCCATATAGAGTGTGTTTGTGTGAGTGAGTGTGTGCCCAGCGATGGATTGGCGCACTGTCCTGGGTGTATCTGCCCAGGGCCCGAAATGTTCTCCCCTGGATGGGCATCTAATCTAATATAGGATGAAGCAGAAGATAATGAATGAATGAATGAATGAATGAATAGAGTGTGTCTGTGTGAGTGAGTGAGTGTGTGCCCAGTAATGGACTGGCACCCTGTCCTGGGCGTATCTGCCCAGCACCCGAAACGTTCTCCCCTGGATGGTCATAGGGAACACCCCCGGCCCTAGTAGAGGATTAGACAGAAGATAAAGGATGACTAGATAAATTGCCCCTATATACAGTGTGTCTGTGTGAGTGAGTGAGTGTGTGCCCATTGATGGACTGGCACCCTGTCCTGGGTGTATATGCCCAGCACCCAAAACGTTCTCCCCTGGATGGGCATGGGGAACCCCCCCCCACACATAACACTAGTAGAGGATTAAGAGAAAGATAAAGGATGACTAGATAAATTGCCCCTATATACAGTGTGTCTGTTTGAGCGAGTGAGTGAGTGTGCCCATTGATGGACTGGCACCCTGTCCTGGGTGTATCTGCCCAGCACCCGAAACTTTCTCCCCTGGATGGTCATAGGGAACACAACCCCTCCCCATGACCCTAGACTTTATGCCTAATAGCACCCCTTTCCCGAGATTTATTCACAATAATACACAACCTCTCCTGCCTTTTGGCTTTATTAAGATATATTTTATATTCAATACAGGACAAAGCAAATTGGAATCTGTAAATAAAACCACAGCCAAAACAACGACTGACTTTACAGCTGTGAGAAAAATGTGGGCATGGAACTGATAATCCAGCAGGAATGTTCTGTAGTGAGCTTATCATTGCAACTCAGCAAGAGAAAAATGCTGCTTTCAGGCGGTATTACCAAACCTTCTGAGAGAACATCTGCACAGCTAAAAAAAAATAATAATAATAGCATGCCCAAAATTCTGGCTGGAGTATTATTATTATTATTATACAGGAGCCTTAATATGCCATTTATAAACTTTACAGCTTAAGTGATTTGGTCTTGGATAATTCGGCAGTGTGGTGCTAGGCGTTGCCACGGTGATGAGCCTCAGATGCACCCAAGTCTCTAGTATTTTAGTCATTTCGAGTACAAACCGGGACATTTCGTCGCACAGGGTGGCGAGTCACATGTTTAAACCCCCCCCCCCCCTTGTGGATGAAACGCACTGCCTCAACTTAAGAATTAAGCAGCTTGCTCTGATCTGCTCCTGATGCTCTGAATTTATTTATTTTTTATCCCCTCCACCATATTGGCTGCCCCAGCTGAGACTGAACATCCATCCATTCATCCATTATCTTCCGCTTTATCCTCTATTAGGGTCCAGGGGAGTTCCCCATGCTCATCCAGGGGATATGGATTCGGCGCTGTGCAGATACACCCAGGACAGGGCGGCAATCTATTATTGGGCACAGACTCACTCACTCACACTCTATATGGGGCAATTTGGAGCATTCAATTGACCTTGAGCCATGTTTTTGGACTGTGGGAGGAAACTGGAGAACCCGGAGGATACGGGAGAACATGGAAACCCCACGCACATTGGGATTTGTATTGCGTTTGTTGTGGAGGTCGGAGCCATTAAAGGTATGGTTTTATGTTCTGCGTACCATGAGATGTAAAAAAAATAAAAATAAAACCCTGAGGTGTTCATTTTATGATCTATTATTATCCGCCTCTCAGCGCTGGGGGTTTAGGTTCGAATCCCGATCTGTGGAAGTTCCATGTCCTTTCCGTGTACATCCTTCAGTTGTGCAATGTTTGCTGAAATCATTATTTTGGGGCAGCACGGTGGCTTAGTGCTTAGCACGTTCACGTTTCAGAGCTGGGGATTCAGGTTCCAATCCCAATCTGTTCTCCCCATGTCCATGTGGGTTTCCTCCGGGTTCTCGGGTTTCCTTCCACAGTCCAAAAACATGGATCAAGTCAATTGAGTTCTCTAAATTCCCCCATATAGAGTGTGTCTGTGTGAGTGTGTGCCCAGCGATAGATTGGTGCCCTGTCCTGGGTGTATCTGCCCAGCGCCCAAAACGTTCTCCCCTGGATGGGCATGGGAAACCCCACCGCGACCCTAGTAGAGGATAAAGCGGAAGATAATGGATGGATAAATATCCCCATATAGTGTGTGTGAGTGAGTGTGTGTCCAGTGATAGATTGGCGTCCTGTCCTGGGTGTATCTGCCCAGCCTGCCCACCCATCTGCCCATGGATGAATTAATGCATTACATTTCCTGAATGACAAAATTATTATATCTGGACCCAAATATGGCCATCAGCATTTGTACACTCCCCTCCAAGGAAATTTATTTAAGGACGAGAAAAAGAACCTATAACCCCAAAGCCATAGCACCGTTAAAAATTCCTACTGAGAGATCGAAGTCTTCATGCCCATATATGTACCGGTTTCAAATTTGCTAAAGAGAACACTCCCCTTCCGCTTCTATCTATTTCCTAATCAACGCACTCAGAAAGGAGTCAGACTGAATGATAAAAAGCAAGCTTGAGTTAAAGCTTTAAATAAACCTGGCTTCAGACAGAATCCAGATATGAAACTATTTTTTCTGGGAAAGTAAATAATATGATAGAAGGGAATGATAATCAGAACATTGAAGCTTTATTATACTGAATGACACTTAACACACAGAGCAGGACCACAATGAATAAATACCTAAATACATAGATAATCTTATGAATAAAGCTCTAAAGTGTGTGTGTGTGGTCGCTAGGGTTGCCATCTTTCACAAATGAAAAAAAAGGGACACCCACCATGGCTCCATGGGTCCATTCCTATCAGGCAGAACACCCTCAGCAATGATATGGTTTATTTTGTGCCTTGTTTTTAGTTAGGTTAGGGCTGATTAATAAAGCAATTTCAAAAAATAAAGCGCTAATTTCCAATCAACAACTTCTGGCTAACCAAATCTTAAATAAAATCTGCAACAATGATTAAATAAATTGAGAACTTAAGGTAACTATGTGCATAACTGCTTTGGGAACCTAAAGAGGTTAAATCTGTTTTATGACCTGAAAGGAAATCAGGTCTAATAGCGATCTAATAGTGTTATAGGTCATCAAACAGTTAACTCACATTAATAATAATAATAGAAATTAAGTAATGATCCCTGAACACTAAACTCTTCCAAAATATAAATATTTTGACTGAAAATACACATAATGACTATTTTTTAAACTAATATATATAAGATTAGATTAGATTCAACTTTGTCATTGTGCAGAGTACAAGTACAAACGTAGTTACATAATATGAGCATGATATAATATGAGCATAATATATATACATGATATATGTGTGTGTGTCTGTATTATATGTGTGTGTATAATATATATATATATATATATATAAATTATATTTTTTTAAATTATATAAAATATATATTTTATATATATTATATATATAAAAACACAAAAACACACATATATCAAAATCACACATATATATATATATATATAGATATATATATATATAGATTATAGGTTATAGTTACAATGGCTATGCAAAGGTAAATTAACTTCTTCCCCAGTGTTTGATGTGGTGACCTCAAGATCAAGCGATAATGTCATGTTTGTCTGTCTAAGTGGCCAACAGCTGGTTAATAATGTAAAGCTTTTAGTGTTACACACTCTTGTAAAAACAATCACACCTTCATTAAATGGATTGACTTGCACATTCCCAAAGAAGAGCTGCCTCCCATGGTGGAGGGGTATTATTTTTTTTTTATTAAACTCACTAACTACAGCAAAATAAATTAACAGCGTGTGTTTTTGCATAATCCTGAAATGCTTCAAACAGCTTTTTAAGTTCTGTAAATATCATCTGCCATATCATCTCCCGACTGACTGGCGGACAAAATCAAAGTCCATAGTGCAGGATGGAGTTTAAAAATAGTTTTTATTATAGTAGACACCGGGGTACCAACATTGTACCATGGCACAAACGATAAGACTGTATGTAATTATATGAGGAAAAAGAAGTAATGTATATACATAACAGGTAAATCACATGATGAGCAAAACATCACATGTTTTTTTTAATTAACTAAGAAAACAGGCTTAGTGGTTAGCACGTTCGCCTCTCAGCACTAGGGATTCCCGGTTCGAATCCCCATCTGGGTGGAGTTTCCATGTTCTCCCCGTGTCTGCGTGGGTTTCCTCCGGGCTCTCCGGTTTCCTCCCACAGTCCAAAAACATGGAACAAGTTAATTGAATTCTGAAAATTTTCCCCTATAGAGTGTGTCTGTGTGAGTGAGTGTGTGCCCAGCGATGGATTGGCGCCCTCTCTGCCCAGCGCCCGAGATGTTCTCCCCTGGATGGGCACGGGGAACCCCACCGCGACCCTAATAGAGGATAAGCGGAAGATAATGAATGAATGAATGAATGAACTAAGAAAACAAAATAGCAAAACACAAATGACCTATGTTGTCCTTTTCCATCCATTCATCCATTATCTTCCGCTTTATCCTATACGGAGGGGGGGGGGGGGTGTTCCCCATGCCCATCACTGGGCACACACTCCCTCACACAGACACACTTTATATGGGGCAATTTGGAGAACTCAATTGACCTTGATCCATTTTTTTGGACTGTGGGAGGAAACCGAAGAACCCGGAGGAAACCCACACGGACACGGGGAGGACATGGAAACTCCACCCAGATTGGGATATGAACCGGGAATCCCTAGTGCTGAGAGGAGAACATGCTAACCACTAAGCCACCGTGCCGCCCGCATCATCCTTTTCTGATAACAAATATTTTTTTGGTAAATTTAAATATTGCAAAATAATTGTAATATTTGTATAGTCATACCATCAAGATATATAATCGTCTCATTCCCAGTCATGAGTACAAAAGTACACTGTGATCTGACCCAAACTCTTAATTTGGGATATTGCAGATCGTGAGCAGCACGGTGGCTTAGTGGTTAGCTCATTCGATTTTCAGCACCGGAGATCCGTGTCCGGGTTCAGGGGGAACCATGTTCTCCCCGGCTTCGCTCCACAGTCCAAAAACATGAATTTGAGTAAAACTCGGCATGGAACCCATGACACCCCCCCCCCCCCCGTCCCTAATGTATAATAAAGCAGAAGATAAAAAATAAATTCCATCCTTCCATTATCTTCCCCTTTATTGTATATTAGGGTCGCGGGGGGGGGGGGTGTGTCATGGGTTCCATGCCGCCCCCCCCCCCCCCCCCCCCCCCCCCCCCCCCCCCCCCCCCCCCCCCCCCCCCCCCCCCCCCCCCCCCCCCCCCCCCCCCCCCCCCCCCCCCCCCCCCCCGAGAACGTTTCGGGCGCTGTGCAGATACACCCAGGACAGGGTGCCAATCTATCACTGGGCAAACACTAACTCACACATACACACTCTATATGGGGCAATTTGGAGAACTCAGTTGACTTGATCCATGTTTTTGGACTGTGGGAGGAAACCGGAGAACCCGGAGGAAACCCACGCGGACACGGGGAGAACATGGAAACTCCACCCAGATGGGGATTCGAACCGGGAATCCCTAGTGCTGAGAGGAGGACATGCTAACCACTAAGCCACCGTGCCGCCCCTAATAAATAAATTAATAACTGAATGAGTGAATTTTCGATCATCCCTTTGGTTAAAAGTCTGCAAAATAAACTCAAGCCGAAATGAATATAATATAAATAGCTATTAAAAAATAAATAAATAAATAATAATAATAATAAAATTATAAATGTATAAGTAGCTTAATGGAGTAAAAACAATTAAAGATAGGTAGATATATAAACAGTATGGTGGCACGCTTAGCACATCAGCCTCTCAACGCTGAGGATCCCGTTTCTAGTTCCAATCAGGGAGAAGTTCTTCTAATGTCGGAATTGTTTTTCTACTGGTTTCCTTCCACAGGCCCAAAACATACAGTTAATTGTCCCTTTTTAATTGCCTCTTTACAGTGTGTGCGTGCGGGCACACACTAGAGGGAAGTCCTGGGCCCCACCCCCATCCTGGGTCCCACCCTCCAACCCAAGTATAGGATTAAATGATTGAGTAAATAAGATTGGATTTGGGATATATATATAAACAGTCCTGCCCTTTTGGTGAATGGACTCCACTAGAACCCTGAAGGTATGTTGTACCGCGATGTTAGCAGCAGATCCTTTAACTCCTGTAAGCAGTGAAACGGAGTCTCCGTGGATCGGACTCATTTACTCAGCACATCCCACAGATACTCGACTGGATTAGGATCAGGGGAATTTTAAGGCCAATTTAATGCCTTAAACTAGTTATTATGCTCCATTTCTGAACCATATATGCTTTAAGACAGCATTTCCTTGCTGAAAGAGACCACAGTCATGGTTTCCCAGGAAAACATTGCCCAAAGCATCAACCTCTGCCAGCTGGCCTTCTTCCCATAGAACACCCTGGAGCCATGTGTTCCCCAGGTATCTGACGTACATGTACCCAGCCAAACTGATGAGAAAGAAAATGTTATTCATCAGACCAGACCGCTTCTTTCATAGCGCCGTGGTCCAGTTGTGATGGTAGCGGAGTGTGATGAGGCAGCGGCAGTTTAGTGATTAGGGCATTGGGTTATCAATCTGAAGGTTGGGGGTTTAAATCCCAGGTCCACTGAAGTCCTTGGGTCTTTGAGCAAGACCCTTAACCCTCATTGCTCCAGGGATGTTGTGATTAAACCCTGTGCTCACCTTGTAAGTCACTTTGGATAAAAGTGTCTGCTAAAGGACCAAATGTAATGGAAATGTAATGGTAACATATCCATTGTTTGCACTTTCAGGGGTGGACAGGGTCAGCATGACAATTTGGCCCTTATTAAACTCACTCAAATCCTTGCGTATGCCCATTTTTTTTTGCTGTTAACATCACCTTTGAGGATAAAAAGTCGCTATGTGATACATCCCACCCGTAAATGTGCCACATTGAGGAGATAATCGATGAGAACATGGAAACTCCACCCGGATTGGGATTCGAACCTGGAATCCTCAGTGCTGGGAGGCAGACATGCTGACCCCTAAGCCACCTAATATAGACAACATTTTTATTTTATTTTTTTTAATTTAAATATTTATTTCAATTAATATATGAATTTAATAAAGGAATTTGAATTGCTTTGCAATTTAATCGAAATAAAATGCTAGTCGACTTATGGATAAAATAGTCGATAGTCGAATCGATAGAGGGCGGCACGGTGGCTTAGTGGTTAGCATGTTCGCCTTTCAGCGCTAGGAATTCCCGGTTCGAATCCCCATCTGGGTGGAGTTTCCGTGTTCTCCCCATGTGCACGTGGGTTTCCTCCGGGTTCTCCGGTTTCCTCCCACAGTCCAAAAAACATGGATCAAGGTCAATTGAATTCTCCAAATTGCCCCATATAGAGTGTGTCTGTGTCCAGTGATAGATTGGAGCCCTGTACTGGGTGTCTGCCCAGCGCCCAAGACGTTCTCCCCTGGATGGGCATGGGGAACCCCCCTGCGACCCTAGTAGAGGATAAAGTGGAAGATAATGGATGGATGGAATCAATAGAAAAATAGTCATTAGTGTCAGCCCTAATTAGCTTGTTTGGTTAAGGAGTAATTTAGACCTGCTCGGCTCACACCTCGGCTGGAGAGAGTCACATTAGTTACTCCCCCCCCCCCCTGTGTTTTTGTGTCATGTTAGCCTGCCTTCATTTCTCTTTGTTTAACGCTGCTCATCCCGGCTTCTCTTAGTGAGCAGCGACGTCTTCAATCAAGACACAGAGGATTTATAACAGCTAGACACTTTTACCAAAAATAAACCTTTTTTTTTTTTTTTAAGGGGAACAATTGTCCACAACTGTCAACACCAGACATTACATGTAACTAACATTACAATACTGCAACTGAAGTCCAAAGATGTGTACTTCAGAAACACTGCCATAATGCATCTTCATAGTTTGCAGTTTTTTTAACAGGGTTTATTCAAGAATTTTTTTTACAAATATACATTTTTATAATGCTTGAAAGTGTGTAAACATCCATATTTGTCCTTAAATTGACATAAAACTGATCTTTTCCCGTTCCACTAAATTCTCTACAGGGGGATTTCTAATGCCAATCTAAGGGAGAACATTTTGGGGCCTGGGCATATACACATTGGACAGGATGCCAATCTATCACTGGGCACACACTCTTTCGAACACTATATGGGGCAATTCAGAGCATCCAATTCACCTTCATCCATTATCTCCCGCTTTATCTTATATAAGGGTCGCGGGGGGTTCCCCATGCCCTTTCAGTGGAGAACGTTTCGCGCACTGGGCAGATACACCCAGGACAGGGTACTAATCTATCACTGGGCACACTTACTCACACAGACACGCTCTATATGGGGCAATTTGGAGAACTCAATTGACTTTATCCATGTTTTTGGACTGTGGGAGGAAACCGGAGAACCTGGAGGAAACCCACGTGGACACGGGGGGAACATGGAAACTCCACCCAGATGGGGATTCGAACCAGGAATCCCTAGCGCTGAGAGGCGAACGTGCTAACCACTAAGCCACCGTGCCACCCTCCAATTCACCTTGAATCCATATTTTGGGAAACTCTGAGGAAACCCACACGGACAAGGGGGGGGGAAGATGAAGACTCCACCCAATTTGGGATTTGAACCTGGAACCCCAGCACTGAAAAGTGGACATGGTAACCACTAAGACACCGTGCCAGCCATGAAGCAAATGACTCTCTTTATGCTGGGCCCTGTTTACAAAACAACTAAAGGAGTCAAGGGCACCTCTGAGTTCACCTTGTTCATATCGGTCTGTGTGTACATTAGACGGCACTGCCGTTTCCTGTCGTCTTTGGTCATGTGAATCAAGTTTAAGAAATGAAACCAGAGGTATTCTGCAATTAAATATTAATAGATGGGTCGCTTCTAGAGCTCATTTCACTATATTTGTAAAAGATAAGGAAAATGCAGAAGAACTAAAGGTCATGTAAGGATATGAGTGGACAGTCATTTATACCAGGTGTGTATTAATAGACATGTGCTTAGTTCCCACATCCTTCATCACACAAAAACAAACTTAAAACCTTTACCTCATTTAGTTATGTCTTAAAAGCCACACCTTACAAATCCATCCATCCATTATCTTCCGCTTTATCCTCTATTAGGTTCGTGTGTGTGTGTGGGGGGGGGTTCCCCATGCCCATCCAGGGGAGAACGTCTCGGGCGCTGGGCAGATACACCCAGGACAGGGTGCCAATCTATCACTGGACACACACTTACTCACACAAACACACTCTATATGGGGCAATTTGGAGAATTCAATTGACCTTGATCCATGTCTTTGGACTGTGGGAGGAAACTGGAGAACCCAGAGGAAACCCACACGGACATGGGGAGAACATGGAGACGCCACCCAGATGGGGATTCGAACCGGGAATCCCTAGTGCTGAGAGGAGAACGTGCTAACCACTTAGCTATTTTTATGAATTAAACCATGTTTTTTAATTATAGTGTGTTTGTAAGGGTTTTATAAAAGCAATAAAGCATTCAAGGTTCCACATTATAGTAACTGTATCAAGGGTAAGAGGTGGAACTGTACCCCGCTATGTGTCGTTCCTAACGACACCCCTTTCCCTTGATTTAGTTACTATAATGGACACCTTCTCGTGTATTATTGCTTGAATAATTCAGCATGTTGTGTAGGGCTGCAACAACGAATCGATAAAATCGCTAAAAATCGCTAATGTGTCGATAACGAATTTCGTTATCGATTCGTTGAGTCACACGATATCCGCATTACTTGCAATGTCGTAACCGCTTACGTCACCTGCAGCGCTTCAAAAACGCTGGGAAAAAATAGCGGGTAGAACAGAACAAGGTGGAATCTGCAAAACAAGTTGATAAATCGTATCAACTAACGCAGAATTTCGTTTAAATTATCAAAACGGCGGGAGCTTCACACTTCATACAAATGAAGGATGTCGAACATGCGAGCTCTGCCAAAATGAATTGACCTGCACGGAGCACCACGGTGATGATCCACCACCTTAAACTAAACATGTTGGAGTCACCGATAAGGATGAAGAAGCTCAACAGCAGATAAATCACTACAACATCCCGAGTTTCTTTAGTTTTCAAGGGAATTAACGTAATGCTGCTATGTAAGACTATTAGACCGGCAGAGCAGCTCCATGATGTTTTTGGTTGCTAAATGGATAATAACAGTGATGAAGAACGTGTGTTACTTTATATATTCGATTAATTAGCTTGAGCAGTGTTTAAATGTGCTTTATAAATACATACAACTTACACATTAATGATCAAGCTTCATGTTTTATTTTTTTGACGATAGGTAGGAGGAGTTGCATTTAGACGGGAATTAGGTAACATATTTGAGCGACTAAAATTTGTGTAATTTTGTTTTTTTTTCCCACACTATGCTACATATTGTGTCAGTGTATTTGAGATTTGTGTTTAATTGTTCTTTGGGCTGCTTGGATGCCTTAAACTCATACTGTAAATAAAACCAGACATTTATTGACCCGTTTAATAATTATACAGTGTAGCTGGTTTTCTTCTGACTTGTCGGGGGGGGGTCCCCATCCAGGGGAGAACGTCTTGGGCGCTAGGCGGACACCCAGTACAGGGTGCCAATCTATCACTGGATACACACTCACACAGACACACTCTATATAGGGCAATTTGGAGAATTCAATTGAGCTTGATCCATGTTTTTTGGACTGTGGGAGGAAACCCACGTGGACATGGGGAGAACTCAGAAACTCCACCCAGAACCTCCACCAAGATGGGGATTAGAACCGGGAATTCCTAGCGCTGAGAGGCGAACTACTGACTTGTGATGTTCTCATTTGTAAGTCGCTTGGGTTAAAAGCGCCTGCCCAATAATTAAATGTAAATGTAAAGACATGGGAAATTTTTTTATTTTATTTATCTGATTCATCGATTAATCGGAAAACAATAATCGACCGATTAATCGATTATCAAAATAATCGTTAGTTGCTGCCCTAATGTTGTGATGATTAGCTTTACGATGTGATTTGTAAAATATTAGTTTGCAGTTAAATAGCAGCATCAACACAATTTTATAATTAATGTCATATAATGTAATTTTTTTAACTTATTCTTTCATTTAAAATGGCACAGTGCAGTGAGACTACCCAGAACCCTGGCATAATTATACAATTTGTTAAGATTACAATGAAAAACAGTCACTGATTCATGATGATGGGATAAAAGCATCTGCGTCTCCCCCTTAATTATTCATTAGTCCAGAGAGAATGAACTGCAGAGTTTGTTCTTTGAAGACAATACGGGCTGATGTAATGGTGGATGATGGTAATGTTCCACCATCAAATTAGGAACAACATGCATAATGCTTACATTGCAGTACGCTGAATTAAAGCTCCACTGCGAAGCAAGACTTTGAAAGCTGGTTAGATTTTATAGGCTGTCATCATCCTCTCTGGCGTTATGTAAGGGATGATATTCCTAAAACTCCCAATTCTTGATGCACTATTTAACAACAAGCATCCTGGAGTCCTGTCAGAACTGAACATGGAATGTAGCTGCAGCTGCTTCGGAAAGCCCACACCTGAATCACACACTGTAACTCCAGCATGAAACATGAGGAGGATGGAACGACGCCAGGTCTTTTGTAAGTCTGTAGTAAGAAGTAACTAAACAGAAATCCAATGTTTTTTTTTTTCCTCCTTCATTCATTTATCAACCACAATGATTTACACATGAGATAACAGTGCATTCAATAAATCTGACAGAATTGTATTTACCGTACTTTCCGGACCATAAGGTGCACCGTATTATAAGTCTGAATTACGGGGTCTATTTCTGTATTTGCCCCACATATAAGGCGCACCGTACTATAAGGCGCAGTCTCAATTAGAGACTCTACTTCTGTACGGTTCTTATTCTGTACGGCAGTGTATTATAAGGCACTTGTAAAACATACGATCTACAAGAAAAGTAAAGGATGCAAAACGCTGATTTATAATTGAAGTTTATTCTACTACTTGACAAAACGCACATTATTTTAATCTCTCTTCTCCCACAAATCCATCAAAGTCCTCGTCTTCTGTGTCTGAATTAAAAAGCTGTTTCACTATCGAGCACTCCGGGTTCCCTCTCATCAATGTCTGAGTCCGTCTCGTCCTCAGGCGGCTGTTCAGCAATGATGCCGGCTTTCGCGAAAGCTCGGACGACGGTTACAGCAGAAACCTCAGCCCTGGCATCCACAATCCTTTTACAGACGGTGGCGTAACTCACCCGCCGCTGCCTCCGAGTTTAAGTAAACGTGTGTTCGCCGTCTATCATCCATCGCTCCCACGCCGCCCGCAACTTTACTTTAAACGCCCCGTTTACGCCAATGTCCAGCGGTTGCAGTTCTTTATTTAATCCTCCCGGAATGACGGCGAGCTCCAAATTAATTTTCTTCACTCGGCTTTTCTGTGAGATGAGGGCGCATGGAGTCACAGATCAGCAGGGACGGTGATGTGTAGAAAAAAACCACCCGGTCGCACAACAATACTTTTATAGATTTTGGAACTCGTACACGTATAAGGGCGGCACGGTGGCTTAGTGGTTAGCACATTCGCCTCTCAGCGCTAGGGATTCCCGGTTCGAATCCCCATCTGGGTGGAGTTTCCATGTTCTCCCCGTGTCTGCGTGGGTTTCCTCCGGGTTCTCCGGTTTCCTCCCACAGTCCAAAAACATGGATCAAGTTAATTAAGTTCTCAAAATTGCCCTGTTTGGAGTGTGTCTGTGTGAGTGAGTGTGTGCCCAGCGATGGATTAGCGCCCTGTCCTGGGTCTATCTGCCCAGGGCCCGAGATGTTCTTCCCTGGATGGGCATGGGGAACCCCACCGCGACCCTAATAGAGGATAAGCGGAAGATAATGAATGAATGAATACACGTATAAGGTGCACCGGATTATAAGGCGCACGTCTGATTTCTGTGAAAATTTTAGGCTTTTAGGTGCGCCTTATAGTCCGGAAAATACGGTACATGAAAGGATTTTTTTTTTTTGCACATATTGGTTTAAAACAGGCGGCATGGTGGTTTAGTGGTTAGCACATTGGCCTCTCAGCACTGGGAATTCCTTGTTCAAATCCCAATCTGAGTTTCCATGTTCTCCCCATGTCCATGTGAGTTTCCTCTGGGTTCTCCGGTTTCCTCCCACAGCCCAAACATGAATCAATTGAATTCTCCAAATTGCCCCATATAGAGTGTGTTTGTGTGAATGTGGGCCCAGTTATAGATTTGCGTCCTGTCCTGGGTGTATTTGCCCAGCACCTGAAAGGTTCTACCCCTGGATGGGCATGGGGGAACCCCCCCCTGACCCTAGTAGAGGATAAAGCAGAAGATAATGGATGGATGGTTTAAAGCAGTGTGCACCCTCCCTGTCGGTCTGACTGGCAGAGAAATGAACCAATGATTTAACATTGGAAACTTTATGGTTGATGAAGTTAAGTTAGCACAGTGTTTCTCAACCAGAAATGTACCAAATTTAAAGCCTAGTTAGTTCCTTTTTGGCATTATTTTAATGAGGTAGGGGGGGCATCCAGGGGAGAGGAAGGGCATGGCAGAAAAAAATTGAGAACAACCAAGGACAACTTCTATATGAATATAGCATCAAAAGGCGGTAAATGAAAAAAAAACAGTAATATCTTACCAATCTCAAAATCTAATGCTTAACCCTCAACTAGAGGTGAGGGCATCAGGGGGGGGGTGTTTATTACCCAACCAGGTGATACACCAACATGTTTCGAGTGTTGGTCACATACTCACTTCCACAGACACGCACAACACATAGGGGCAATTTACAGTGCTTAATTCACCTTGAATCCTTTTTTTATTGGACTGTGGAAGAAATATGTATAAAGCCCATGCGGACATGGAGAAAATATGACATCTCCAGTGCTGACAGGCAGATGTGCTTATCTGTATCTCGCCATTTGAAATGCGTCATTCCTTTATTCATTTTCAAAGATGCATATCTTAAATAGAGTGGGCGTGTAGTGGGGAGGGGGGGTATAAAACCAGTCTTTGAGTTTTTCGGGCCAATGGTAGGAAAACACCCCGGATAGGGTCCCAGTTCATCACAGTTTCTACAATGTATCTATCTGCTTATAAATGTTTCAAACACAAATAGTGCATTATTCCAAAAGTGAGTAATAATACATCAAAGTGGGTTGCAAATGCACCTATGGCCCCAAGCCATGATGTCACACAAGTGCAGACAGCTCCACAATGTAATCTGTCAATGATCTGAATGTTTAACTCCACAAAAACAGCCCTACTGATCTTCTCCTACTCAGCGACGAATAAGTGCCCGTCGTAAACGTCTCTTTAGAGCAACGACCAGTGTGTAAAGTTCAGACCACTAATAGGCAACTAATCCTTCAGAGTTCAGGATGTTTGTGGGGTAGCAGGTTCCCAAGCTTAGTTTCCCAAGGCCTGTCCCAACCTGAAGTCTGGCTAGGTTAATACATTCCTCACATTCCCGTGGGTCAAGGGGGCCCGAAGAGCCAATAAAGGACCGGAGAGAAGTCTTTTACCGGAGAAGGAAATACAAAGAACCTGCAGATGCTCCAGTCTGAGACAAATTTACAGGCAAATATCTGGGACTTGAGACATAGGTCTCAAATACGTGAGTGACTGATCACATTCATCAGACCTCGTTTGAAGTTCAAGTTCAAGTTATTTATTTATATAGCGCTTTTTACAACAGTACATTGTCACAAAGCAGCTTTACAGAATGAAAAGCCTTTAAACCCCCAAAGAGCAAGCCGAAGCGACAGTGGCAAGAAAAAACTCCCTTTTATGTTGTTATTCAAGGAAGAAACCTTGGGAGGACCAAGACTCAGTGGGGGACTCATCCTCCTTGAGCGGCCAGGCAG
>JAFMOD010000056.1:143602-162828 GCA_019802435.1 Corydoras maculifer | reverse complement strand
ATTTATTTATTTTTTTGTCATTTAATATTTTTTGTCTTTTTTTTCTCTGTGTCCCACATGTGTAGTGTCTTACATTTACATCACATTTGGTCATTTATTGGACGCTTTTATCCAAAGCGACTTACAAGGTGAGCACAGGATTAATCACAACATCCCTGGAGCAATGAGGGTTAAGGGTCTTGCTCAAGGACCCACACTGGTAACTTCAGTGGACCTGGGATTTGAACCGCCAACCTTCAGATTGATGGCCTAATGTCCTAACCACTGAGCTACCACTCCCTCCCTTCCATTTCCTCCACATTTTGCAGTATCAATATTTCTTAGTTTTATCATCTGCCTCTGTCTGACAAATCCACCACAACTTCTTATTAAATAATTGTAAACAGAGCAGCAGTGCATCAGTAAGGAAATCTCTTAATTAAGGTCTATAAGAAGGTTATGGAGGGTGGCATGGTGGCTTAGTGGTTAGGGATTCCCGGTTCGAATCCCTGGGTGGAGTTTCCATGTTCTCCCCGCTGTCTGCGTGGGTTTCCTCCAGGTTCTCCGTTTTCCTTCCACAGTCCAAAAACATAGATCAAGTCAATTGAGTTCTCCAAATTGCCCCATGTGTGTATGTCTGTGTGAGTGAGAGTGTGCCCAGTGATAGATTGGCACCCTGTCCTGGGTGTATCTGCCCAGCGCCCGAAATGTTCTCCACTGGATGGGCATGGGGAACCCCCGCGTGACCCTAATATAGAATAAAGCGGAAGATAATGAATGGATGAATAAGAAGGTTATGGGTTGTTAAATGTTGGAGGAAGGTACATAGAAGGCAGAGCATCCTGACAAAGTATGGACTGTACAGCAACTATAATTAACATTTCAGCGAACGCTGACTTCTGACTTATCGGACATGTCGACTGGTGCAAGCGCTGCCCTCGCATTGGAATCAAGATAAGAGTCCCTCCCTGTAAGGAGTCCATCAAACACTGACCTTGGGTCAGCCAGCCATGTTATTACAGTGTTAATCTGCTTACTGTGGAGAAAGGGGAGGAGAATGGAACTGACATTAATTAATTTCCTCTTATATTTCTGGTACTGGACAGGGTTATTCTGGTGTGTGTGTGTGTGTGTGAGAGAGAGAGAGAAAGAGAGAGAGAGAGACAGAGAAAACACACTCTTGGGCAGTTGGAACATGTGATTCTGTTCCTAAATAAAAAGGCTTTGAAGTTCCAAGACAAGCAATTGGCAACAATTGGTCACAACTAACTCTCATAATGTGTGTGTGTGTGTGTGTGTGTGTGTGTGTGTGTGTGTAGTAGTAGTAGTAGTAGTAGTAGTGTGAGGGGGAAGTGGGATGGTTGACTTAAGAGAATTATTAGAAATACCATTAGGAATGACTCGAGACTTTTAAAAACCGTAAAAACAGTAATAATAAAAATAAACCCTTGGACATCCTACCCCAGAAAACATTCACAGAAACCTCAGAGGGTAAGATGGGAGGATGATGCATGGAGCATTAGTGCCATTACTTTCATAAGATCTGGCACTAAGATAAGGAAATATAACATCTCATGTCAAGATAAGAGAAGTAGAAATGGGTAGAAATAAGGAAATAAAGGGCTAAAAGCGGGGGGGGGGGGGTATTAACACCCACTCATACAAAAATGTACATACATTAATAATGCTGATTAATCTTCAGTACTGAAGTTTTCTAAAAATGTCATAAAAACTTTTCCTTGTGGAATCGCTTGCACTTTCGTTTAACAGATAAATATCAAATTTTAATATTTGCTTTTTACTGACAAGCCTAATTGTACTATGTGCAATAATCCATCCATCTATTCTTGATCTTCTGCTTTATCCTTTATTAGGGTCGCGAGGGGTTTCCCATGCCCATCCAGGGGAGAACGTTTCCGGCGCTGGGCAGATACACCCAGGACAGGGTGCCAATCTATCGCTGGGCACACACTCATTCAGCCATTTAGAGAATTCAATTGACTTGATCCATGTTTTTGGACTGTGAGAGGAAACCGGAGAACCCGGAGGAAACCCATGCGGACACAGGGGGGGACCTGGAAACTCCACCCACATTGGGATTCGAACTGGGAATCCCTAGTGCTGAGAGGTGAACGTGCTAACCACTAAGTCACTGTGCCGCTCCTATGTACAACAACAACAACAATAATAATAATAATGATGATAATAATAACAATAATAATAATAATAATAATAATAATAATAATAATAATAATAATAATAATCCATCCATCCATTATCTTCCGCTTTAGCCTCTACTAGTGTCGTGGGGGGGGGTTCCCAATGCCCATCCGGGGGAGAATGTTTCACACACACACACACACACAAACACGAACACACTCTATATGAGGTAATTCAATTGACCTTGACTTGACTCTAGGGTTGCTGTATGGGGAACCATTCGCTCTGACCCCAAACATCAAGTTGGGATACTTGTAAGTGGCTTTGTATAAAAGCGACTGCTAAATGACGAAATGTAAATGTCATGGAAATAGGATGTTTGAATGATTTTTTGGAATCTACATTATTTTTCCACTAAAGGTCTTTAGAGACCAGGCCAGTGATGATATGAGTGTGGAGCTGGACTCGCTGATGGCAGTGTCAGAGAAGAGGATGATGTCTAAGCTGATGGCCATTATGGATGGCCACTGTACCAATCACTGACCAATCCACTGCACCACCCACTGTACCACCTGAACGTTTCAGGTGCTGGACAGATAGACCCAGGACAGGGCACCAATCTATCGCTGGGCACACACACACTCACACAGACACACTCTATATGGGGCAAGTTGGAGAATTCAATTGACCTTGATCCATGTTTTTGGACTGTGGGAGAAAACCGGAAACGGGGAGAACATGGAAACTTCACCCAGATTGGGATTTGAACCGGGAATCCCTAGCGCTGAGAGGAGAACATGCTAACCATTAAGCCACCAACTATAAAGTCATTTATTTTATTAATTTTATGTCATTGTTAATGGCAAACATGACAAGTGCAGTTTTTAAGGTATTTTAAATAGAACATGTATTATGTCATTCTATTAAACCGATTTTTAAAAATGACTTTCCATCTGGGGCAGCATGGTAGCTTAGTGGTTAGCACGTTTGCCTCTCAGCACTAGGGATTCCCGGTTCGAATCGCAATCTGGGTGGAGTTTCCATGTTCTCCCTGTGTCTGCGTGGGTTTCCTTCGGGTTCTCCAGTTTTCTCCCACAGTCCAAAAACATGGATAAAGTCAATTGAGTTCTCCAAATTGCCCCATATAGAGTGTGTATGTGTGTGTGTGAGTGAATGTGTGCCCAGCGATATATTGGCGCCCTGTCCTGGGTTTATCTGCCCAGCGCCCGAGACGTTCTCCCCTGGATGGGCATGGGGAACCCCCCCGTAACTCCCGCGACCCGAATAGAGGATAAAGTGGAAGATAGTGGATGGAAGGATGGATGGATTTTCCATCTGTATGAGAATATTTTTAGTTTATTACCTGCATATGTCATCAGTCACGCAAGTTCATCCTGTTATCTGTAACCAATGTGATCATAAATAACAAAATTCAAACTAATGACTTCCGACTGAGTTGTAATTGTTTTGAGAAATGATTGCTAGTTAGATGTTAATAAGTTTCACGATCCACCGTATTGTGTTGTTTCATTGGTGACGTATGTCGGGGTTTAGGAAAGTCACCCCAGGCATCAAAGGTTTGTTCACCTTTGTCCCACGAGCACTAGGCGCATCAAATGGTATCTAAAAATTAGAAGTGAATGCCTGAAAACAATAAAGAATAATGCACCTAATTGAGGGTGTGGCAACTGGGTAACCAGTCATGATGGTTGTGCACAATGAAATAAATATCTAGCATGTTTCTGTCACAGCAGAAAACAACCACACTGTTAACTGACATTTAGATAAATAACACAAAATGTTTGTCTCATGAATCTTTTGGATATTCACTCATTCTTTGTCTTCTGTTTAATCCTCTACTAGGGTCACTGGGATGGGGTGGAGCTTCCCCATGCCCATCCAGGGGATAACAATTCAGGTGCTGGGCAGATCAGATACACTCAGGACAATCCATTGCTGGGTAATTCAATGTGACTTGGCTGTTATAAATTGCCCCTATAATATGTGTGAGTGAGTGTGTATGTGTAAATGTGTAACTGAGTGTGCCCAGCAATAGATTGCAAACACAAAAACACTCTATATGTGGCAATTTAGAGCATTTAATTTACCTTGAAGCCTTGTTTTTGGACTGGAAACCCACGCAGACACGAAGAGAACATGTAAACTCCACCCAGATTGGGATTTGAACCTGGATCCCCAGTTCTGACAGGTGAACATGCTGATCACTATGCCACCATTCCGCCTCTTAACTATAGTATTGGGAAATTTGTCTGATAGCTCAGTGGTTAGGATGTTGATCTATCAGTCTAAAGGAGTTGTTGTAAGTCCATCCATCCATCCATTATCTTCCACTTTATCCTCTACAAGGGTCGCAGGGGGGTTCCCCGTGCCCATCCAGGGGAGAACGTCTCGGGCGCTGGGCAGATACACCCAGGACAGGGCACCAATCCATCACTGGGCACACTCACTCACACAGACACACTCTATATGGGGCAATTTGGAGAATTCAATTGACCTTGATCCATGTTTTTGGATTGTGGGTGGAAACCAGAGAACCCGGAGGAAACCCACGTGGACATGGGGAGAACATGGAAACTCCACCCAGATGGGGATTCAACCCGGAATCCCTAGTGCTGAGAGATGAACGTGCTAACCACAAAGCCACCATGCCGCCCGTAAAGTAATTTCATATATAATGTAATTTTATTGCAATTTTAAATAAAGTAGTGTTATTTTATGATCATCATAAGTTCCCCCCCAACTCTTTCATATTTCTTTCATCTTTGTCTTTGCTTTCTTTATACAAAAGGTTATCAGTCTCAGAAATGCACTCTGCTGCTATAGGCAAAATAAAAAAGCTGTGTATTTTTAGTTTATATTTAGTTCATAATGTTTGTAGACATATATTTGTGTGGCTCTGACCAACGAAACAGACTTACACACACGTTATGTCACCCCCATCTCTATTAAAGAATTCACAAGAACATTAATGACCCAGTGAGCACGTACACTGTTTCACTCACCTAGGGCACACATTCGGTAGGGTGCCGTTGTCATAGAAATCATGGTTGCTACGTGATTTTCAGAGAAGGAAGGGCATTCAGCTCTTCCAAAGCCATGCCACATTTTCCAGTACGGATTGTAATATTTCCTGTTGCACACAAAGGACAGTTATTTTACAAACGTAAATTACTGACTGGCTCATTAAAATCAGCACTGTGCGTCATCGTTGGGTGGAGAAGAAAACCGGTAAATATTAATACATTAATAACATTAATGAAATTCATTCAGCATGGTGGCTTAGTGGGAAGCACGTTCGCCTCTCACTGCTAGGGATTCCTGGTTCGAATCCCTATCTGGGTGGAGTTTCCATGTCCTCCCCGTGTCCGCGTGGGTTTCCTCCGGGTTCTCCGGTTTCCTCCCACAGTCCAAAAACATGGATCAAGTAAATTGAGTTCTCCAAATTGCCCCATATAGAGTGTGTTTGTGTGAGTGTGTGTGTGTCCAGCGATGGATTGGTGTCCTGTCCTGGGTGTATCTCCCCTGGATGGGCATGGGGAACCCCCTGCGACCCTAATATAGGATAAAGCGGAAGATAATGGATGGAAATTAAAATTACAAAGATTGCAAATTCATTAGAAATTGGACATTCACTTATTTATTCACCTTCATGGAACGATTAAAGAATCTTTTAAAGCAAAACAGTTTTTCTCTGATTGCTTTGTCTACTTATAATATAATACCACACCGTTTACACCACAGTGGTTTTAAGTAAAGCTTTTACAAACAAGTCTTATGTAAGCGCATCTCATTATCTTCTGCTTAATCCTCTACTAGAGATTCTTCATGCCCATCCAGGTGAGAATGTTTCGGACGCTGGGCTGATAACCCCAGGATAGGGTACCAAATCCATCTCTGGACACACACACACGCACACACACACACACTCACACACACTATGTAGGGGCAATTTAAAGCAGCCAATTCACCTGGATGGCTTACTGGTTAGTACGTTCGCCTCTCAGCACTAGGGATTCCCGGTTTGAATCCCCATCTGGGTGGAGTTTGCATGTTCTCCCCGTGAAACCCTAGCGCTGAGAGGCAAACGTGCTAAACACCAAGCCACCGTGCCACCCAGTATTATTATTATTATTATTATTATTATTATTATTATTATTATTATTATTATTATTATTATTATTATTATTATTATTATTAATTAAAGAATTATTAATTTTTTCATTCATTCATTTCAGCTTCCACTTAATCCTCTACTATTGTTTCCTCATGCCCATCCAGGGGAGAGCATTTTGGGCACTGGGCAGATACTCCAAGGACAGGGCGCCAATTCCATCGCTGGGCACACACACACACACACACACACACACACTATATAGAGGCAAATTCAAAGCAGAGAATTTATTCATGTTGTTGGACTGGGCAGGAAACTGGAGAACCCAGAGGAAACCCACGCAAACACAGGGAGAACATGGAAACTTTAACCAGATTGGGATTCAAACCCAGATCCTGAACACTGAGAGGTGGACGTGCTAACCACTAAGCCATTGCTTCTCCCTACATAAGATTCTGTACATGAGCTTGGAATCCAGTTCTCTTAATGATGTATTATTAATGAATACTGACTTGAGCAGTATACTGTAGAAGCATGGGAACCGTGCTGAAGCTATGGAATTTGATTTTCACATTCGGGTCTCAGAAAGCATATCATATAACAGGGCTCTATTGTTAAATAGCTGTTATGTTACACATATGGAGCACATTCTGTGTCAAGGGGATTTGTGGACAAGTAACAGCTGTGGATCAACTTTTACCAATGACAATGGAATCAGAAAACTAGGCTTTAATCTTCTGTATATAATAATTGCCTTGTAGATATAATATTTAATCTAGATATTGGATATTCTGAATGATGGATAATCTGAAGAAGCAATTCTATATATACATATATATTTGGTGATTTACACACACACACACACACACACACACACACACACACACACACATATATATATATATATATATATATATATATATATATATATATATATTCATTCATTCATTCATTCATTATCTTCCGCTTATCCTCTATTAGGGTCACGGTGGGGTTCCCCATGCCCATCCAGGGGAGAACGTCTCGGGCGCTGGGCAGACAGACCCAGGACAGGGCGCCAATCCATCGCTGGGCACACACTCACTCACACAGACACACTCTATAGGGGGCAATTTGGAGAATTCAATTAACTTTTTCCATGTTTTTGGACTGTGGGAGGAAACCGGAGAACCCGGAGGAAACCCACGCAGACACGGGGAGAACATGGAAACTCCACCCAGATGGGGATTCGAACCGGGAATCCCTAGCGCTGAGAGGCGAACGTGCTAACCACTAAGCCACCGTGCCGCCCTATATATATATATATATATATACAATATTACACAGTGATGATGTGATGATACAGCACCCCTGGAGCAATGAGGGTTAAGGGTCTTGCTCAAGGAGACCCACATTGGTATCTTCAATGGACCTGGGATTTGAACCCACAACCTGCAGACCCCCAAACAATTCAATACAAGTTCAAGTAATTTATGTATATTGTGCTATTTACAACAGTACATTGTCACAAAACAGCTTTACAGTGTTAAAAGCCTTTAATCCATTAAATTTAATGGATTAATTTCATTCATTTATTCATCAATTCATTCATTATCTTCCACTTAATCCCTCACAAGGGCCGCCCATCCAGGGGAGAACATTTCAGGTAGATACACCCAGGACAGGGCGCCAGTCTATGACTAGGCACACTCATTCACACGGACACACGCTATATGGGGCAATTTAGAGCATTCAATTTACCTTGAATCCATTTTTTGTGGGAGGAAACCGGAGAACCCAGAGGAATCTCATGCACACCTGTGGAGAACTTGAAAATTCCAACTAGATCGGGATTCGAACCGGGATCCCCAGGGCTGAGAGGTGGACGTGCTGACCACTAAGCCACCGTGCCGACCATAGATCCAAATGTAAAGATTCAATTAGGTTCATTTGTAATGCTATATGGGGCGGCACTGTGGCTGTCAGTGCTGGGGATTTGAATCCCAATCTGGATGGAGTTTCCTTGTTCTCCCCGTGTCCTCTGAGTTCTCCGGTTTCCTCCCAAGGTCCAAAAACATGGATTCAAGATGAATCAACTGCTATAAATTGCCCTTAAATAGTCCCTGTGTTTGTGTGAGTGTGTGCCCAGTGATAGATTGACACCCCGTTCTGGGTGTATCTACCCAGCACCCGAACCGTTCCTCTCTGGATGGACATGTGGACCCCCCCACCCCCCACCCATGATCCTAATATAGGATTAATCAGAAGATAATAAATCGAATGAATCAGTCCTTTTTTATTTATTTATACATAATCTAAAATGTATCACCGGCTTCTGACTGAAATAGAAATCCAAATGTGAAAAGCAGCAGCTGTTTTTATTTGGTACCCAAATCTAACCTATAATAACGTTTTTGTAGCCAACAAGAATATTCCTTATGACAACTGGCTGCTGGATTTGACCATGAGCTCTATGTCCGCTATTCGGACATAAAGGATGATATGTCGTCATGGTAATAACAGTAAATTAAATTTAGCTGTAGTTTTAGTGAATAATGATGCTATTACAAATCAGAGGAGATGTGCCCTGAGTAGAGTCCGAGCAAGTCAGTGGGGCTTTCTTTATTTATACCCTTATAAACTAAGCAATTAATGGCAAAGAAATGAATGCTTTGACTTGAGTGATTTGAAGGAACATTGTCAAGCCGTATTTGTGTGTCTTTTTACCATTAAACATAATTTTGTCTGCTTTCTTATTTTCATATTTATGAAGCTTTCACGCCAATCACACTTTATTCGGGGGCCGTGAATATTTTCCTCTTAATCCTCTTAAGGGTTTGGGTGGGGGGGGGGGTTCCCATGCCCACACAAGGGAGAACATTTTAGGCACCGGGAAGATACACCAGTCCATCTCTGGGCACAAAATCATTTATGCACACATACACACACACACACGCACTATAAAGGGACAATACATATAGGGTCAATTTACCTTGAATCCATGTTTTTGGACTGTGTGAGGAAACTGGAGAACCTGGAGAAAACACATATGGACAAGGGGAAAACATGGAAACTTTACCAAGATTGGGATTCGAACCAGGAATCCACAGCCGCCAAACACACACACACAATACATACAGCATATTACAGTGGCACGGTGGCTTGATGGTTAGCACACCAGCAAATCAGTGCTGGGGATACATATTCGAATCCCAATCTGGGTGAGTTTACACAATATGGGGCAATTTAAGTAGGGGCAATTTAGAGCACTTTTTTTACATTGAATTCATGTTTTTGGACATGTGTGGGAGAAAATTTAAATTTAAGAAAATTTAAGAACCCAGAGAAAACCCACGCGGACTTTGTTGGGGGGGCACAAACTCATTCACACAGACACACACGGACTACAAAGGGGCAACAAAGAAAGGGACAATTCACCTTAATGTTCTTGGAGGAAACTGGAGAACCTTGAGAAAACCCACATGAACATCGGTTTGGGATTCAAAAGAGGTGAACATGCTAACCATTACGCCACCATTTCACCACAGAACATCAAATTATTGCCTCATCTCATTGTCTTCTGCTTAATCCTCTGGTCATGGTTCTCCATGTCCATCCAAGGGAGAACGTTTAGGGTGCTGGGCAGATACAACCAGGACAGGGCGCCAATCAATCGCTGGGCACACTCACTGACACAGACACAGACACACACGACCAAACACACACTATATGGGGCAATTTAGAGCATTTAATTTACCTTCTATCTGTGTTTTAGAACTGAGGACCCAAAGGGGACCCATGTGAACACGGATTATGAATACTCTACCAAACACCAAATTTGGTAGAGTAGAATATTTGGTAGTATTTGGTAGAGTATTTCGTAGAATATTCTACCAAATACTCTATCGAATACCAAATTAGAAGTCAAACCTGCATCCCCAGTACTGAGAGGCCGACATGCTAACTACGCCACCACCCTGTATGTATTTGCATTTGACGTGTAGCCCATATATACTTTACTTAAGAATAAATGTATCAAGTTAGCGAATTTCTAAGTGTAGAATTATTTAATTTCATTTGACAGACATTTAACTAAAAGGCATGAGACCAGACTAAAAATAGTTTAAGCGAGCTGCGTAAAAAAAGAGAATAAATTATGGAAATAACTTTGGACACAGTTCAGAGTATGATAAGAGTAAGGCTTTGTCTCTCATGCGAAGAACAACATTGCACAGACCAGCACGTTTTCCACTTAACTGAACGCCCCGTTCAGATAATCACATGACTATTCATTAGTGTGGCGGGACACAGATGCAGGCTTTGGCAAAAAGAAATGAAGAGAGAAAGAGGCCAGTGTGGGTGTGCTTATGAAATAATGCACCAGGCACAAGCACATGTCCTCAGATGAATAATTGGATCTTTTTTTAATTTTAGAGCAGTTTCCCAGATACTGTATTACATTCTAGCTTAAAGCTCAGTTCTGCTTGGTATTAAACACACACACACTTTCATCCATCCCGGGGGGGGGGGGGGGGGACTTGTCCATCCAGGGGAAAGCGTTTCAGGTGCTGGGCAGATACACCCAGGGGTGCCAATCTATCGCTGTGCACACACTCACTCACACAGACACACTCAATATGAGGCAATTTGGAGAATTCAATGTACCTTGATTAAGAACCCGGAGGAAATCCATGTGGACACAGGGAGAACATGGAAACTCCACCCAGATTTGGATTCGAACTATATATATATATTTATCCATCCATCCATTTTCTTCCGCTTCATCCTATATCAGGGGCGCGGGGAGGGGGTGGGGGTTCCCTATGCCCATCCATGGGAGAACGCTGGGCAGATACACCCAGGACAGGGCGCCAATCCATCACCGGGCACACACTCACTCACACATACACACTCTATATGGGGAAATTTGGAGAACTCAATTGACTTGATCCATGTTTTTGTACTGTGGGAGGAAACCAAAGAACCCGGAGGAAACCCATGCGGACACGGGGAGAACATGGAAACTCCACGCAGATGGGGATTCAAACCGGGAATCCCTAGCGCTGAGAGGCGAACGTGCTAACAACTAAGCCACCATGCACTCTCTCTCTCTCTCTCTCTCTCTCTATATATATATATATATATATATAGTCCTTAAACAGTCCAAAAACATGGCCCAAGGTCAATTGAATTCTCCAAATTGCCCCATAAAGAGTGTATTTTCCCCACACATACATGGGGACAGCGTGGAAACTCAACCCAGATCGGGATTCAAACATGAAATCCCCAGCGCTGAGATACGGACGTGTTGACCACTAAACATTACAATGATCTTATTAATCATCATTGTAACTTTTTAAAGACCCTAGTAGAAGATTAAGTGAAAGATATTTAATGAGTGAAGGAATAAGTGTTTTCTGTAAAAAGTAACTACAGACTTTTCAGTGCCCTCTCAGCGCTGGGGATCCAGATTCGCATCCTTTTCTGCCATAGTTCAACATGGATTTAAGGTGAACTGGCTGTTCTAAATTGCCACTATGTAGTGTATTAGTGGCTATGTGACTGTCCGCCATGAATTGGTGCTCTGCCCTGGGTGTATCTGCCCAGCGTCTGAAACATTCTTCCCTGGATGCGCATGGGGAACCCATGTAGGACCCAATTGAGGATTAAGCGAAAGATAATAAGGTAGATGAGATAAAACCAGATTAAAATAAACAGATTATGGCTTTTGTTACAAAGATGTTATTTTTGTTATAGTATTCCTGTTAGTTTACACAATGTGGTGTTTGCAGCTTGTTCACCCACACACACTCACACACACATTGTACAAAGTGTATACACACTGTATTTTCCACAAAGACACCCACTTAGCAGCAAAACACAAAAACATTTGTATGTTCTTCACTTGTGTACTGTTCATTATTACACTACACTGCCTTACCACCCAAGAATTCAGCCATTCAAATATTTGGCAACCGGTAACTTGACTACTGTTGTGTGAGGCTCCAGTTAATAAGCACAGCCTGAACACAAAGAAAAGAAGGGAAAAAAATGATGAAAGCCCAAATCCCACCTTTGAGGAACCCCCGGTCCAGCTGTGTGTACCCACCTCCTGGTCAGGAACACTTTAAATTAGAGTCTCTCTCTTTACTGAATGAATTTCTTAGACCTGTGGTTGTGTTGCTTAGAGAACCTCATTCTAAATCTCCCTCCTGTCGTGTGTTTTAGTGTACTGTACAAAAATCTTTCACTTAATCCTCTGCTAGGGTCATGGGCAGGATCATTCTCCCCTCCAAGGGAGAATGTTTTGGGTGTTGGGTAGATACACCCAGAATAGGGTACCAATCTATCACTGGGCTCACACTCACAAACACAGACACACACACTATATTCATTTATCAAACACTTTCATCCAAAGCGACTTACAAGGTGAGCACAGGGTTTATCACAACGTCCCTGGAGCAATGAGGGTTAAGGGCCTTGCTAAAGGACCCACATTGGTAACTTCAGTGGACCCGGGATTTGAACCCCCAACCTTCAGATTGATAGCACCCTGACCACTGAGCTACCACGCCGTCTTACTATATGGAGACAATTTTGATGTCGAGCAGTCAATTTACCTTGAATCCATGTTTTTGGACTGTGGAAGGAAACCGGAGAACTCAGACACAGAGAGAACATGGAAACTCCACTCCAGATCCGAACTTGGATCCCCAGCTCTGAAAGGCGGAAGTCCTAAGCACTAAGCCACTGTGCTGCTCTAGTTATATTATTAATTGTATAATAACATTATGCCAAAAAACAAACAATATTCTATATCTATATTTATATCTGCAATGAAACAATCAAAATATATATATATATATATATATATATATATATATATATATACATGTTAAATCACTTTATCCTAAATTAATTATTCTTGTGAAGTATACGATTTAGTAGAAACTGGTAAATTTATCCATTGAAAACAAAATTACCACTAATCAGTTATTTAATTGATCATTTTTTAAATTTATCCATGTGTTGTCATCGACGATGAACAATTGTGCAAATTTTAAGCTTAATTGGATAACGGAAAGTGGGTAAAATAGCATTTGCAAACTTTTTATCAGACACACAGACAAATCGGGCGGCACGGTGGCTTAGTGGTTAGCACATTCGCCTCTCAGCGCTAGGGATTCCCGGTTCGAATCCCCATCTGGGTGGAGTTTCCATGTTCTCCCCGTGTCTGCGTGGGTTTCCTCCGGGTTCTCCGGTTTCCTCCCACAGTCCAAAGACATGGATCAGGTTAATTGAGTTCTCAAAAATTGCCCCATATAGAGTGTGTGTGTGTGTGTGAGTGAGTGTGTGCCCAGCAATGGATTGGCGCCCTGTCCTGGGTCTATCTGCCCAGCGCCCGAGACGTTCTCCCCTGGATGGGCATGGGGAACCCCACCGTGACCCTAATAGAGGATAAGCGGGAGATAATGAATGAACACAGACAAATTGATGAAGGTAATACCGGGGTGATGATAAAAAAATAAAAAATAAAATAATAATAATAATAATAATAATAATAATAATAATAATAATAATAATAATAATAATAATAATAAGAAGAAGAAGAAGAAGAAGAAGAAGAAGAAGAATAATAATAAGAAGTTCCTCCCTCAAATCTTTTAATAAGCAGTGGGTTAATATAGAGTTATTACACATTTAAATAAATTGGTCGTGGTGTTCTGCAGGTGGTCTTAATGCACTTAAGGAGAAATAGAAATAATATTTTCTTTGGGTGGAGGTTCCATGTTCTCCCCTTGTCCATGAAGGGTTTCCTCTGGGTGCTCCGGGTTCCTCCCACCATCCTAAAAACACAGATCAAGGTCAATTGAATTTTCCAAATTGCCCCATATTGAGTGTGTCTGTGTGAGTGTGTGCCCAGCAATGGATTGGTGCCCTGTTCTGGGTGTATCTGCCCAGCGCCCGAAATCTTCTCCCCTGGATGGGGATGGGGAACCCCCCCCCCCCCCGCCACCCTAGTAGAGTTTTAAGTGGAAGATAATGAATGAATGAATTTTTTTTGGAAGGCGCAGTGGCGTAGTGGTTAGCATATCTGGTGATTCAGGTTCGAATTCCAATCTGGGTGGCGCATCCATGTTCTCCCCGTGTACGTATGGGTACATTCCATGTTCTCTGGTTTCCTCCCACAGTTCAGAAACACTGATTCAAAGTAAAGTGGCTGCTCTAAATTTCCCCTATCTCAATTGCCCCTTTATAATGTGTGAATGTTTGAGTGTGTATGTGTTCAACGATGGATTGATGCCCTGTCCTGGGTGTAGCTACCCAACACCCACCCCCCTGTGATGCTGATGAAGGATTAAGTGGAAGATAATGAGATGAAATGATTATATTGTTTTGTATTGTATATTGTTATATCCATCCATCCATCCATCTATTATCTTTTGCGTTATCCTATATTAGGGTCGCGGGGGGGTTCCCCATGCCCATCCAAGGAAAAAAGTTTCGGGCACTGGGCAGATACACCCAGGCTAAGGCGCCAATCTATTGCTGGGCACACACAATCACACAGACACACTCTATATGGGGCAATTTGGAGAACACAATTGACTTGATCCATGTTTTTGGCTATGGGAGGAAACCGGAGAACCTGGAGGAAACCCACGCGGACACGGGGAGAACATGGTAACTCCACCCAGATTGGGATTCGAACCGGGAATCCCTAATGCTGAGAGGAGAACATGCCAACCACTAAGCCACCGTGCCGCCCTGTATTGTTTTATTGTATTAATTAATTGTGATTTAATGCACTTGTATTGTATGGCCTTTAAGGGATGGGATAGCATGACACTAGCATGATACAAAATGTTTAGGCCACAGCTCTAGTATCATGACACTGATGCAGCTTGTCTTTAATTTGGACATTTTAGTACACAGTGAGTCTTAAATGCGAATTGAAAGAACCTTAAATTCTAATTCAAGACACGTTATAAGCTAAGAACCAAACCACATTAAAAAGGAAACAGGAAACACTCGCAGCGAGATGTAAAATGGTTTTTACCACCTGAGAGACAGTGGATAGAAAGCTTCCTAGCTTCCTGTCTCACATCAAATGCTTTTGCAATTTACAGATCTCAATCTTTTCCCAAAGCTGCAAATTTTATTCTGAACTCAACTTGTGTATGTTCTTTAAATGCTGCTGAATTCTGAGTACAAATAATAAGTTTGAGAAGTATTTTATTTTAAGGTTTGGAGAATTTACTTAATTCTCAAAACCTTTAAAAATACTTAACATATTTAAAATACTCAAACATATTATTTGTACTCAGAATTCAGCAGCATTTAAAGAACATACACAAGGTCAGTCATATAAAAAGACTGCCAGATAGCGATGCCTTTTAATAATCTCATCTTATTATAAAGGCGGCACGGTGGCTTAGTGGTTAGCATGTTCTCCTCTCAACACTAGGGATTCCCGGTTCGAATCCCCATCTGGGTGGAGTTTCCATGTTCTCCCCGTGTCCGTGTGGGTTTCCTCCGGGTTCTTTGGTTTCCTCCCACAGTCCAAAAAATGGATCAAGTTAATTGAGTTCTCCAAAGTTGCCCCATATAGATTGTGTGTGTGTGTGTGTGTGTGTGTCCAGTGATAGATTGGTGCCCTGTCCTGGGTGTATCTGCCCAGCGCCTGAGATGTTCTCCCCTGGATGGGCATGGGGAACCCCCCCGCGACCCTAATATAGGATAAAACGGAAGATAATGGATGAATGAATCTTATTATAAAATTTGTTTATTTTCCTCATTTCTCACACAGTAATGAATTTTATTTTTATTTCCATGTATTCTCTGTTGGAATATTTCATTTGTCAATTACAGTCTGAAAAAATAAAGAATTTAATCAATAAAATTTGCATTAAAGCATATTTGATACTGGATGCATTTTTTGCCAGAGGGCAAATTTGACTATAAACGGCACTGGCATGAAAGCTACGAACAGTCATAGGCTAAATAACGAGCAATGGTCACTGATTCACACATGAGTGCTGTATTTTGTATTTTGTTGCCCATTGTGTAATGAAGGCAGCACGGTGGCTTAGTGGTTAGCATGTTCTCCTCTCAGCGCCAGGAATTCCCGGTTCGAATTCCCATCTGGGTGGAGTTTCCATGTTCTCCCCGTGTCTGCATGGGTTTCATCCGGGTTCTCTGGTTTCCTCCCACAGTCCAAAAACATGGATCAAGTCAATTGAATTCTCCAAATTGCCCCATATAGAGTGTGTGTGTGTGTGTGTGTGTCCAGTGATGGATTGGTGCCCTGTCCTGGGTCTATCTACCCAGCACCCGAAACGTTCTCCCCTGGATGGGCATGGGGAACCCCACCGCGACCCTAATAGAGGATAAGCGGAAGATAATGAATGAATGAATGAATGATTGGAGGTGCTCATACACTTGTGTCAAAGTTGAGTTGTTTGAAGGACAAATTTGCTTTTGTTCCATATTTTAAAGGTTTTGGCACAGAGCCTTTTGCAAACAAAATGTGTTATTTTGACCACTGTGGCACTGTTTAGGCCTCTGTATGAACTGTTTTGAAAAATGTGGAATTTGAGTTGACAGCTGCATTAAAACAATTAATAAAACCCTGTAACAAGGTTTTGCTCTGAAAAACCGTAAATTTGCGACAGTTTGTGCCATCAGAAAAATTCTAATGGTTTCTGAAAGCTGAGAAGTTGCTCTTTAAAGCCTACATAAAGTTATTACGATAACTTTACTCCAAGTGTTGGTCTCCCTCATACACACACAGAGCATAGAAGCACAAACAGCTGACGGTGACTCCATCGTTCGGTCCCGCTGCTGGAGGAGAGGCTGCCGAGAAAGCTGCTCTCATTTGATCTGGGGCTACTGACAAAACACCCGGGGCTATAGCCCACGAAAGCCCAGGTCTTACGACACCCCTGGTCTACACCAAGGACACTTACACACACTCACTATATGGGGCAATTCATAGCATTCAATTAACCTTGAGGGCGGCACAGTGGCTTAGTGGTTAGCACGTTCGCCTCTCAGTGCTGTGGATTTCCGGTTCGAATTCCCATCTGGGTGTAGTTTCCATGTTCTCCATGTTCTCCTACGATTTCCTCCCACAGTCCAAAAACAATGGTCAAGGTCAATTGAATGCTCCAAATTGCCCCATATAGAGTGTGTTTGCGTGAGTTAGTATGTGCCAAGCGATTGATTGGTGCCTTGTCCTGGATGTATCTGCCCAGATCCTGAAACGTTCTCCCCTGGATGGGCATGTGGAACCCCCCTGCGACCCTAGTAGATAATTAAGCAGAAGGTAATAGATGGATGAATTTACCCATGTTTTTGAACTGTGGGAGGAAACCGGAGAACCCGGAGGAAACCCATGTGGACACGGAAAAAACATGGAAACTTCACATAGATCGGGATTTAGACCTGGATCCTCAGCGCTGAGAGGTGAACATGCCAACCACTACACCATTGTGCTGCACAACCTTCTGCTCTTTCCCTTTATTCATTGATTATCTTTCACTTTATCCTCTACTAGGGTTGCAGGGGGTTTACCATGCCCATCCAGGGGAGAACGTTTCGGCACTGGACAGATACACCCAGGACAGGGAGCCAATCTATCACTGGGCACACTTAATCACACAGACACACACACGCTATATGGGGCAATTAGGAGCATTCAATTTACATCGAATCCATGTTTTTGAACTGTGAGAGGAAACCAAAGAACCTGGAGAAATTCCCACACAGACACAGGGAGAACATGGAAACTCCACCCAGATTGAGATTCGAACCCAGCGCTGAGAGGCGAACATGCTAACCACTAGCTGCACAGCTCTCTGTTCTTTCTAGCCTTTTTTTTAGTTTTGCTTTGTTGGTGGTAATTTGGTTTGTCTCCTGCTGTTATTCTACAGGAAGTGTTCTATACCAAGCTGGGCTCATATTCCTGTGTTTATCCTCTTAAGGCAGATCCCCCGTGTTTAGCCTCTTTATTCCTTTAGGTAGATCCTCTGCTTAGTCAGCTAGGCTTGTGGTCTTGTGTTTAGTCTTTTAGGAAAATTATCCTGGGTTGAGTTTTGGTATGTGATGGTGTGTTGTGTTAAATATACAGTATCTTGTTTTACATCGTATGCTGATTGATAGCGATGGTCAGGATCCTCTTCCTGGACTTCTCCAGTGCCCTTAACACCACCCGGCCCATAATGCTTCATGACAAACTGAATGGGATGCGAGTAGACCCATGACTAGTGGGACTTAGAGGGTGTGGTGGCTCAGTGGTTAGGGTGTTGGGCTCTCAATCTGAAGGTTGGGGGTTCAAATCCCAGGTCCGCTGAAGTTACCAATGTGAGTCCTTGAGCAAGACCCTTAACCCTTATTGCTCCAGGGATGTTGTGATTAACCCTGTGCTCAGCTTGTAAGTCGCTTTGGATAAAAGCGTCCAATAAATTACCAAATGGAAATGTATGTAAATGTACTAGTCATGGGGTGGCACGGTGGCTTAGTGGTTAGCATGTTCTCCTCTCAGCGCTAGGGATTCCTAGTTCGAATCCCCATTCCATGTTCTCCCTGTATCTGTATGGGTTTTCTCCGGGTTCTCCGGTTTTCTTCCACAGTCCAAAAACATGGATCTAGTCAATTGAGCCCCCTATAAATTGTGCATGTGTCTGTGTGAGTGTGTGACCAGCGATAGATTGGAACCCTGTCCTGGGTGTATCTGCCCAGCGCCCGAAACGTTCTCCCCCTAATATAGGATAAAGCGGAAGATAATGGATGGATGTACTAGTCACCAGGATCTCCAGCTACCTCACTGACAGGCAGTAGTTTGTCAGGTTGAAGGATGATTAGCAGCACTGGAGCTCCAAAAGACGAACATCAGACTATCTGTTGGTTACATTTTGAAGACCGGTGCTTTTGGATGACCATAGTGTGCTAAATGATACAATTTATGCTCTGA